>CM021109.1:392096785-392151387 GCA_007115665.2 Sequoiadendron giganteum | reverse complement strand
CTTAATATATTTAAGCAAGAGTTAATTCAATAGATTATACATTATGATCCATAAATTTGCTTATCTCATTATTTCCTTACCTAGACCAAGCTTGGAGAATAGGAGCATAAATAAATCCTTGAACTACCCATAAACCATGACTCTCATTTTAGGATTTTGTCCCTATCTACTTCATTTAAAAAAATTATTTATAGAAACCATAGACCTAAAAAACTAATGTTGGGCAAGGGACATCCAACTAAATTTGGCTCATCTAAGCTTCAATATGATCTATCATAAGCTAGATTCTAATTGTAATGTCATAAAATTGCACCTCTTGCAATTTCACATACATTCTTGTATCTTCTTTAGTGTCCACTCCCTTAGCATTTGTGTAGGTTCATTTTAACCCCTGCATCAGCCTTTTTCCCTTCTCAAGATGCTCTAGCACCCCTTTTCAACAGCTACCCTTGTACATCTGCTTTGCATCAAACTTTGTGGTTTTCCAATTCATGTCATTTTGTAGCGTGATACGTCTAGACACTAGTGCACTGCATAGACGTATGTGCGCCGCGCTAGTGTCCTGCAACATTTCAACATTCAAATGACTGTCTTTGTGCATGTTTGTCACTTGCCATATGATTTTGTTGATGGTAACAGCTTGGGACGCCCTGAAACAGCTCGAGAAGCTTCTTTTCCCTCCTATTCTCTCTTTTTAATTGATTCTTTCAATCTATTTTGTCTCTCCTGGGGTTCTACCTTGAAATCTCTTCTTTCTCACTCTCTTGCTTGCACAACTCCATACAACTTGCTACAACAACATCCCCCAACTCTTTCAACTCCCTCTTTGCAGCTCCTTTGGCGCTTGTAGCTTCATCTCCCTTATTTAATGCTTGTGAGCATCTTGGGATTCCATATCCCCTATCTTTGAATCTCCACTTCGTGATACGGGTTTTCCTCCTCGAGCAGGGATTGCTTTTATCACCTTATTTTGTGATACAGGTTCTCTTCCTCAAGTGGGGTTTGCTTTTATCATTCATACTTGGTGGTGTGGGTTTTACTTTCACCACACACATCTCAATTACACTCTCTTTCTATATGGCTGTCTGTGGAGGTGAGAACACCAAAATAGGGGTTTGACTGAGGAAAAACCCTATACAGTCACAACAATTTCTCCAGATATCATGCGTGCAAGTATTGAAGACGTTCACGTGCTGGAGGCTTCATCACTTGAATGGTTGTGAGAATTTTCTTTCTATCTCTTACTCTTGCTTTATCATTTCTTCTTTATTTCAGTTATGTTACATTTTGTTGCTTTCTCACATTCCAAGGTTTCTTAGCAATCAGAGTAGAAGTAGCCACTTTGTATTTTTCTGTGATAAACTCATTCTTTGGTCTATATGAGATGCCAACGCTCCTCTGAGACGCCAACACATCGCGCTGTCATCCTTAATCGGCGATGTCTTCCTTTGGTCGAGAGCCTGTTGGTTTGTCCAGACAATCTTTGTGACCTACTCTTTTAGATTGTAGAACCCACACGCTTGTTCCTTGAGGTAGTTTAGGGTAGTTTGCCCCGTGAGGCTCTCTGAATGAAGAGAACTCATGAGTAGCGAATCCTCCTTCTCTACATTTTGGTGAACCTGACGTGAACCGAAAAACTAGGAATTTATTTACCCCTACTTGGTGGGTCATAAATTTTGACTCGGTGCTCGGAATTCATAACCATTTGCACCGTTGGAAAGGTCTCCTAGAGAATTAGTTCAATCCATAAAATACGATACCTTTGGCTATTTATTTTTAGGGACCGATGCAAGTTTTGAACCCAAATTCTACCTCGAAGACCTTTGAAAATGTAAATTACTAGAAGCTAGAAATACCGAAAAAAATTAGAAAATCTAGATTTTTGGTTTTTCTTAGTTCTATCACCAAAATGAATTTAATATCTTCTTTTATTAACTCAGTATCTAACTTTTTCAAAGTTTTAATGATATTCCATTTCATGCATGTGATGGTGACTTGGCTTTGCCTATGTCACTTGATATATTTGATCCTTCTCATGAAAGTCCTCTTGCTTCAGAGGATATTTTGTTGCAAGAAGATGAGATCATTGATACCTTTCTTAGTGTTACTCTATCTTCTCTTCATTCCAATGCACTCTCTTCTAGAGATGACGCATTAGTGAATGATGAATCTTTTCATCCCAATGCACTCTCTTCTAGAGATGTTGCATTGGTGAATGACAAATCTTCTCTTCATCCCAATGCACTCCCTTCTAGAGATGTTGCATTGGTGAATGATAAATATTCTTCAACATCTGATCCTCCTTAGATTGATGTTGAGAATATGCCTTCAAATAATTATTCCACTAGTTGTGATGATTCTATGAATGTAATCTGTCTCTGCTACCCCTCAAAGGCCTAAGAGACCAGTCATTTATGTGACTCTAGCTAGTCCTCCTAAAAGGATTTTGTCTATTGATAGTGTTCCATTTGATAGCAATTCTATTGATTCTCATATGGCTCCCTCTTATAGAGCGGTAGCCCATACTTATGAGAATATAATGAATTAACAACCAAGCCTTTCTCAAGAACCTAAGCCTACAACGGAAGCGCCTAGTGATTATGATCTTGTCAAGAAACTTTATGTTACTCCGGCCAAGATCTCACTATGGGACTTGCTTCAATGTGCTTCGATTTACCAAGGTATGCTTTAGGAAGCCTTGCAAAATATCCTCTTTCCTTCTTTTGCTAGGTCGGTAGATGCTAATGCGTTGATAGCTCATATTCACGCAGATTCAATGAATATTACGTTCTATCCACAAGAACTCCCACCTCCGAAAGTACAGAAGCAAGTGGACCCTCTAATGATTATAGATAATATTAATAAAATTGGCATTAGACGTACTCTCGTTGACTTGGGTTCGACACTCAATGTGTGTAACATTGATCTATTGCCTAAGATTAGTATCAACTCATCTTCTATTAATGCTTCTTCTATTCATATTCATGGGTTCGATAATGTTGGATGACAAGCTCTAGGAACAATAGTATTGCCTCTATAGCTTGGACCCATTACCATACCCACCCTTGTATATGTTATGTCAGAAAAGCTACCATATAACCTTCTTCTTCGTAGACCATGGATTCATGCTATGGGTGCAGTCCCATATACCTTGCATTAATCTATTAAGTTCATTTGCAATAATCAAGTAGTCACAATCAAAGCTAACCTTGAGAGGCTATGCACTTTTGTGAGATGGAAGCTGCTAAGCAGGTTTCAGTTGTGCCTACTCTTATTCCTTCAGTGTCTTCCAGTGTGTTGATGTTTATTCAAGCAGGACCTACTACAAAGGATACTCTTGAGATAGACGTCCCTGAAGAAGGTCCTTCTGAAGTAAGAAACCCTAAGTCTTCTCCTTCTACTTCTCAAAGGAATGCATGTCTTGGTGATGATTGGGGTTCTTTAGACTTTACAAAATTCTCCAATGGAGAGAATAAACCCATTATCAAAGATGATTAATCTTTTGTATCACGGGATAGTGTGAACATAAATTGTAATGTTCTTAGTGTTGATCCTCCTTCTGAGGAAGATGATCACACTTTTGTTAGAAAAGATAATGTTGATAGTTCTGTTAAGAAGGATGATGATGATCCCATAGAAGAGTGTGATCCCAATTGTTGGAACAATGCTCTCTATGAAGATCCTCCTCCTTCTGAAGATTTGCAAACACGTTACGGCCCCAACTTTAAGCTTGTCTCTAAATATGGCTATGGGTGTAGAGGTTGTGGGTGTGATGAACAAGGCATTTAGGTCCCTATAGAATTTGTACCTTGTAAGTGTAATTTGGGGCTTGGTTGCTCGAATGAACAATCTAAACAAAAACTGTGGTTGAATGTGGATGCAATTTCTGCTCAACCTCATTCTCGCAAATTGGTCCATCCTCCTTTGTCTTCTATCTTCGTGTCCTCTTCCTCTTGTGAGAAGTCAATTCTTTCTCCACAAGAGAAAGGGTTGCTTCTTGCTCCCCATCCTTTATCTGAGCAATAGTGTATTTTTTTGTGGCTTCTAAAAGCCCGCTTAGTTACTCTTCCTCCTCCTACATGCAATAAATCTCATGAACGTGGTAAAGAAAAACATTCTTTTTGTGCATACCATCAAGTTCTTGGCCATTCCACTAGTGAATGTAACGCCTTGAAGGAAAAAATACAACAACTTCATGATTCAAGTGCCATCACTCATTTTTTTGCAGATGCGCCTGCCTCTTCTTCAAATGACAATTGATATCGAGGTCTACCTCTATCATGCATGTTCTAAGTATCTTGCATGGTTCTCCTCCCCTGTATGTTGGGGGTAGTGATAACTTGTTTTGGAGATGTGTGTCCTTCTTAAGGACCCCCTCTCTTCTCTATGTCTTTCAACTAAAGTGTCCCTTGAGTGGACCCCTTCTCTCTCGAAGGGTTCCCGAGGGAGCCCCCTTTGAAATATTTTATCTCAAATGAACTTTATGGCATCTAGCTTGGGGGCAACTTGACTAGACCTATTTCATATCTTTGCATCTAGCTTGGGGGTAGCCTGACTAGACCTCGCTTTTCAAACAACACATCCCTTGAGTGGAACCCTCTTCTTTTGAAGGGTTCCTGAGGGACCCCTTTGAAAGCCTTCCAATTTTTTGACAGTCTGCATGACTATCCGCTTAACTGCCTACATGGTCACTTTATTTTTGGATATCCTTTATCTGTGGGTAAACATGTCACTTTGCACGTGCATCCGCTTTCCAATACAACTCTGCGGAGTCTCCTCCTTTTAGTTTCCTCCATGTGAGAGATCTTGGGGATACCTCCTTACAGGTCTGTGGGCCTGTAAGGTGCTTTCATCTGGGTTTCATTCATGTGAGAGATCTTGGAGGATACCTTCTTGCAGGTCTGTGGGCCTATAAGGTGCTTACCTTACTTGGTTTCTTCCATGTGAGAGATCTTGGAGGATGCCTCCTTATAGGTCTGTGGGCCTATGAGGCACTTACATTCTTAAATTCTCTCTCTTCTCTTTTATATACTGGATCAAAGATCTGCATCTTCTTCATCCTGAGTATATGCCCTTCCTTTCTTCATCTTAGAATTCTTTTGTGTCTTGTTTCTTAATTTGGGGATGACACATAGTATTGAGACAACCTTTTACATCGAGGTCTCTTTTACTTTGTTGACTCAAATCCTTTAGTTTTTTGTGCGCTAATATTGTTGTCTGGTGCAGGTTTTTCCTATCTAATGCATTTTTTTTGTAGATCTTTAGTCTGGGGGCATGCTTCTTTGGATCGAAGAGTTATCTACTTCCTCTACAATATCCTTTTGGCATTATGATATTATTTATGTTTAGTATATTTCCTTTAGCATGCATATTAGTGTAGATTCATATGCCCGCTAAAGTGGGGGAAAAATGTAATGTCATAAATTTGCACCCCTTGCAATTTCACATACATTCTTGTATCCACTTTAGTGTCCACTCCCTTAGTATTTTTTTAGGTTTATTTTAACCCTTGCATTGGCCTTTTCCCCTTCTTAGGATGCTCCAACACCCTTTTCAACAGTTACCCTTGTGTGTCTACTTTGCATCAAACTTTGTGCTTTTCCCGTTCATGTCATTTTGTAGCATGATGCGTCTAGACACTAGCGCATCGTGTAGATGTCTACACGCCACGCTAGCATCCTGCAACATTCAAATGACCATCTCCGTGCATGTTTGCCACTTGTCATATGCTTTTGTCGGTGGTAACAACTGGGGATGCCCTGAAATGGTTCGGGAAGCTTCTGTTCCCTCATATTCTCTCTTTTTAATCGATTCTTTCAATCTATTTTTTCTCTCATAGGGTTCTACCTCAAACTCTCCTCTTCTTTCTCACTCTCTTGCTTGCACAACTCCATACAACTTGCTACAACAACACCCACCAACTCTTTCAACTCCCTCTTTGTAGCTCCTTTGGCTCTTGTAGCTTCATCTCCCTTATTTCATACTTGTGAGCATCTTGGGATTCCATATCCCTTATCTTTGCATCTCCACTTCATGATACGAGTTTTCCTCCTCGAGCGAGGATTGATTTTATCACCTTATTTTGTGATACAGGTTCTCCTCCTCGATCGAAGTTTACTTTTATCATTCATACTTGGTGGTGCGGGTTCTACTCCTAAAGCAGGTTTTACTTTCACCACACACTTTGTCCATTTTGATTACACTCTCTTTCTATATGGCTATTTGTGGAGGTGTGAACACCAAAACGAGGGTTTGACTGAGACAAACCCCTATACAACCCCAACAATTTCTCCAGATATCATGCATGCAGGTATTGAAGATGTTCACGTGTTGGAGGCTTCATCACTTGCATGGTTGTGAGCATTTTCTTTCTATCTCTTACTCTTGCTTTATCATTTCTTCTTTATTTAAGTTCTATTACATTTTGTTGCTTTCTCACATTCCAAGGTTTCTTAGCAATCAAAGTAGAAGTAGCCACTCTGTCATTTTCTATGATAAACTTGTTCTTTGGTTCATATGAGATGCTAATGCTCCTGTGAGACACCAGTGCGCCGCACTGTCATCCTTATTTTATGTTGTTGTCCTTTGGTTGATAGCCTGTTGGTTTGTCCAAAAGATATTCGTGACCTGCTCTTTCAGATTCTAAAACCCTCGCGCTTGTTCCTTGAGGTAGTTTAGGATAGTTCACCTCGTGAGGCTCTCTGAATGAAGAGAACTCGTGAGTAGCGAATCCCCCTTCTCTACACTAATAAATTTTTCTATGATTTCCATCCTCTTTAACTTCTCAACTACTAAATTTATAAGATTATCTAGAATTTTAATTATTGGGATTTTAATTTTATGACTTATTTACATGCATGCATTACTACCATATACTTCAAAATACTTTGACCTAGGTCTTCAATAATCCTTAAAAAAAAAGTAGTTTTACTACATGGTGAGCGATATTTCACCCATCATCTCTCCCTTGATGTTACATTGATCAAGGTAGATGAATCTCACTAACAATGTTTGATGAGAACTATAGTTGTTTAGGTTGAAACCAAAAGTCAATTCAATGAATACATGACCTTTAAACCCAAACAAGTGAGTGAAAACTTTTCTTCATATGTAGGCCTTGGCCCACCAAGCCTCTTAGTAGAAAAAGTTACCACAACTGTCTCTTAATTGTCTAGATTGATGCATCACTTAATAGAGAAAATACATAAGTAGTGGTGGATCTTTTGCTATCAACATCACTTACCCAATATGAGTCCAAAAAGTCATGAATATCAAGATAATTTATACCTCCAACCAAATTACCATGATAACATAAGGAATACTCTAAGGTACCCCAAAAATATCTAAATACTCTCTTAATATTATCCTAATGAATCCATCTAAGATTAGACATAAAATTGTTGAGAACTCCCACTACTTGGGACAATGTCCAGTATAATGTAGACCATAACATAAATTAAACTTCCAAATACACTTTGGTAAGACACTTTTATCATGTATTCCATCTAATAAGTAGATGTAGGACAATCTGTAATAGATAACTTTGTTCCCAATTTCATAGGAACACACAATGGTCTATAATCCCACATGTTAAACCTTTATAAAATTGAATTGACATCCTTGCTCTATCCAAGTCATAGCTTTCTATTTCCTCTATATCTCTTTTTATTTCCATCCCAAGAATGTGGTTAGCTATACCTAAGTCCTTCTTTTAAAATTTGGTTGCAAGTTCAAGTTGTAGTTTTAAAATCAAACAATTTCCATTACCAATAAATAACATATCATCAACATAAAGTAATGTGAATAATCACTATCTAATTTATAAAAAACATATTGATTTGATTTAGAATGTTAAAATATCAAACTCAACACATATGTATCAAATTTTTGATATTGTATCTTGGTACTATTTTAGGCCATATAAGGTTTTCTTCAATTTACAAACTATTTTTTTCTTACCTTTAACCACAAAGTGCTTTGGTTGTGTCACATAGATATCTTCCTCCAAGTAATTGTGAATTAAAGCAATTTTCACATTCATTTTTTCAACCTCTAAGTCATAAGCTACAAAAATATAAAGAATCAATTGGATTCCATCTTTGCAATAGGATACAAACTCTCATCGCAATCCACCCCCTCAACCTGGGAGTAACCCTTAGCAATCAACCACATTTTATACTTCTTAATATTTCCATATTAACCATCTTACTTTTTAGCACTCATTTACAACCAACAAGTTTGTGTCCTTTAGGAAAAGGTAGAAAGCCCCATGTATCATTCTTATTTAAGGTCATCATCTCTTCCTCTATGGAAATTTTCTAAAACTTTGCATCATTTATACACAATTCCTTTTGCATATATTTTAGTGCATCAATGGTAGTAAGCAAAGAAAATGTACATCTCCAACCATTCTAGTTGAATACATTATTGGTAGTTTTCTATGCCTAGTAGATATTCAAACGAATTGAGATGGAAGTTCTTCTTCCTCTTCTAAATATTTAGAGTTTTATGAGTTCTCAAATGTTTTGCTCACTTGGGGCCTCAATTCAACTTTCTATTCAATTTGTTTTGGTTGCAATACAATGGAACAAGGTTTAATTTCTTGAAAAAATATACTTCTATTATGTATCACCTTTTGTGTAACCAAATCCCAAATCTTGTATTCTTTCACACCCTAATTGTAACAACTGAAGATACACTTCACAACCTTGTTCTCCAACTTTTCTTACTTTTCCCTTAGCACATGTACATATGCCTCACAATAAAATATAATGTCTCAATGAAGGTTTTTGGCCTGACCACAACTCGATAGGTATTTTGTCAACAAGATATGATGTAGGAGACTTGCTAATCAAGTAGCAATCAATGACTATAGCCTTGGCTCAAAACCTTTCTTCCAAGCTAGCTTAACTAAGAAAACTCCTAGCCTTTTCCATCAGTGTCCTATTCATTCTTTCTGTAACTCCATTTTAATGTGGAGAATAAAAAGTTGTCTTTTATCTCTAAATGCCACAATATTTACATAGTTTTTCAAAATCTATAGAGCAATATTCACAACCATTGACAATCCTTAACCATACTTTTCTAGTCTTCAGTTCTAGTATTGCTTTAAATTATTTAAATACATTGAAACTTCATATTAATCTTAAAAAATAAACACGTGTCCTTCTACTACAATCATCAATAAATGTAACATAATGAACATATTTTACCATTAGAGGAAAAATCAACAAGACCAAACACATCAAAATGAATTAGATCCAAAATTTCACAGTTTATGAAAACTTGAGTAAAAATAAATGTGATTTTATTTTCCATTAATGTAAAACTAGCAAAATTAAATTTTAGATTTCAATAAGTTAATCCTTCATCACAATGTCTATTTTTCAAGGTTTATAGACCCTTTTCTCTTATGTGATCGACTCTTTGGTGCCACAACATTATCTTTTTTTGTAGGTAATTTAAATTTAGTAGAAAGAGCACCCTTAGGTACTAGAAAATTATGACCATTTGGTGAAGAGGATACCATCTCTTTTTCCAATGAAGTAACCATAAATGTACTCTCCATATAAGTAATATTACACTCAACCATGAATGCATCAATCTAAAACAAGATTCCCAATCTACCAACTCTAGTAATCACCATAAAATATCACCATTTTAACACCCACTTCAAAAAACACAACCTACACACTCACATCTATTAGTTTGCTCATGATTAATAAATTATGTGCTAATCTTGGGATATGCAAGACACCATCAAATCCACTATTTCTACCATTAGGAAATTTTATATGAATTCTACTAGGACCAAAAATATCTAAATAGGAGAACTCACCCAAGTACACCTTATCTTTGTATTTTTCATAATTATATAACTAATGCCTATTTGAGGTCATATAAAAGGATGCACCCAAGTCAATCAATCATGCATTCTTAGCTAGGTGAGTGGCCAAAGATACAATGAAACATCATCATTTTCCTTATCAAATTCAAAATCTAAATAAAAAATATTCTTCTTTGTAGTCCTTGGAGAAGTGACTAGGCTTACCACAATTCTTGCAAATGACTTTGGACTTTCTAGGACATTTAGATCTTCCCTTGGACTTGGATATAAAATTTTCATGTTGCTTATTATTTTTTACCTCTTTCTTTTGGTCTTCTTCAAAAAAGTCCTCTTTGGAATTAAAATAGACCTTTCTCTTCATTTCTTCAAAAATTAAAGAACCAACAACATCCTTTACCTTTATAGTGACTAAATTTCTCTTAATGATCATAACCAAGTTGTCCCATGAGTCTAGAAAATACCACAAAAATGTTTGACATCTTTCCTCATCATACAACTTCACACCCATAGAGTTTAATTAAGCCACTAACATATTAATTTTTTCTAGGTGGTTTGCAATTTGTCTGCCTTCTTCCATCCTTAAGAAATAAAGCTTCTTCCTCAAGAATATTTCGTTCAGTAAAGAATTTATTTGAGATATTTCTCCAAGTTTTTTCCATAGTAATTTGCAACAAGTTCTTCATGGACATTAATAAAATTAGAATCTACAAGGCACAATTTTATTAGAATTTTCTTTTCATCTATTATATAATATTGAGATGCTAAAGTGACATTTGTAGGTCTCTAAAATTTTGCATCAACAACATCCCATAGAGCATGATCAATTACCATATCTTCCATTTTCAATTTTCACATCTCAAAAATTGTCCCTAATTTTTTTCACCTTAATCCTCCCAAATGTGCTTCTCATATTTATTTCCTATAATAAAGATCATGAAATTCTCCTTCTGCACAAGCCCCTACTAAAAAAATATTAGCTCAAAAACCCCCTACCTAACAACTAAAATCAAAGGTGATCAAACTCTAATACCATGTGTAAGGAAGCAATGTGTGTGAAAATAACTTCCTACACTAATCTTAAAGGGAGTGATGCATAAATAAATTTAAATATGATCCAAAATAATTATAAAAAATAGAGAAACACATTCATAAACAAATAAATAATACAACCATAACATGGTGATTTAGGTGGAGAAAACCGTTTCATGAGAAAAACCACACACTCCAAAACCTATACAATGTATCATCAAATCTGAAAGGTTACAACATAGTTGCAATGCAAGTATTTACAAGAGTAACACTAGAAAATAAACTTGGAATAATTTTGACAACATTCTAACAACAATTGTATACTTGCAAACTCTCATACTCAAATCCACTTCTTCAAAGTACCAATTTATAAACAAATGAACAAGTTGGAAATAATTTTTGGTTTACAAAACCATGTGCAAAATATCTAGTAGTACAACACTCAACTTGAGCTTAAAAAATCTAGCTCCACTTTTTAATATTCTCACAAGATGCTAAAAATAGTAAGTTATTTAATCACCTATAACCTCCAATTTGACCCACTCAACATGGGAAGCCAACTTGTCATAATAATCTCAAAATAAGCACTGTATGACAAACAATAAAGCTTGTCATAACTATTCAAGCTCCAAAGTAACTCCCTCTATTCTTAGCTCTTAAACATTATACGATTCTATTAAAAGTTGTCATAAAATCCATAAATGAGGGGCACTTGAAGTTTACTAAATATATCCATCTTATGACAACATACAACAAATGCAACAAAGCATTGACACATGAAACCAAATTCCTTACACAAATTCCAATGTCTCATTTTATGGAGAAAAATATAACATACAATAATTTTTAATTAAATATGAGAAAATTTCAACAATAAATAAATAGTTCTAAGAACTTGCAAAGGTTGAGACACCTTAATTCTCAACACCAATGACTTGTAGTCTTCCTCATTTACTTTTTGGATTACCCCCTCCAATATTTTTTCAAGCTTTAGATTATTATTTAGTCTAGGCATCATTTTGACATTCCCCTTATTTAAATTGTCTTTACTTCCTTCGATTTCCATTGCAAACCTTTTTTTCTTTTCTCTTCAGTCCTTGAGCTATTGCTGTTAGAACAACTTTTATCTGGCAAAACCAAGGTCATAATCTTTACCTTGAGAAGCAAAAAGGAAAATAAACTTCGAGTTCAAAGGAAGCCCCTTGCAAGTAGTAAATGAATACAAATATCTAGGCCTTGATTTTTACAACAACCTCAATTGAGAGACTTGCAAGACAACAATGATACAAGAGGGATGAAAATCTTTGTATATGCTTCAAAATAGATGCAAATTAGCTAAGCTAGGGGATTAGAAAACAAAGAATAAATTATTTAGGTTGCTTGTTACACCAGTGGTGTATGGTTGCAAAGCTTGGGGTAGCAACACGCCAACATCAAAATGGTGACCAGTAAAAAGGTTACAAAGGCATTTAATTACAAGTATTTTTAAAATAAGTCATAATTCCATACAAGATTATCTTAGTTGAGGCTCTAGTTGAAGCGACACCTATGATTCAACTACTAGGATATTTGCAAATAATATAGAACATGGAAGTACACTGCTGACCCAAAATAGCAATGCAGGAAAAATTAAATAGAAGAAAGAACACACGAATGAAGCAAAATAATAAGTGGATGAGTAAATGGAAAATTAATATGCAAGAGTGTCCAAAGGCAAATATGAAAATCAAAAGGCATGTGAGAGAGAAAGTAAAAAATGTCATGTGAACAAAACAACTTAGAAGAAAAAGATAATATTATGCCAAGCAATTCAATCCCACATTTGATCACAAACAAAAACATTATTTAGGGAGCAAATATATTGGAAAGCTAAAATACTAATAGCCCACTTAAGAACTAGCTCACACCATTTTAGGTACAAAACAAGGAGGTGAAAAACACTCATAGAGGTGTGGGCCAACAAGGTTTGTCATCTTTGCATGTCAAGATCAATGAAATGGAATGACATTACATCATGCAACATATGACATATGAAGACTTATAAATCAATTATTGTAATATTATAAAAGTAGAATATTTAACAACTTTGTTTGAAGAGGAACAAATATAAAAAACAATTGATTAATTGATCAAAATTCATTGTAGAACATCCATGATCAACAAAAAAGAAGAAGGTACAATCACAAATAAGGGTTGTGGTTTGTTTGATGAGATTAGTTTGTCTTTGAACAATTCAACTCTTGGATCCTATAAACTGCTTGGTCTTGTAGACGTCATTATCTACATTTCACCTATCTCCCTACTTTTTCATGGATCATCATAATTTTAAAACTAATTTTTTATTAAAAAAAAAAAATCTATCACTATAATTACCCAACTAAACAACAAGACCCAAAACATAAAATTTTAAAATAATGGGCACCGGCTAAGGCGGTCATGTATTTTGTGTGATTTGGGAGGGTTTTTCCCCTCTTTTCTTGTGGTTGGTGTGAGTATTAAAATTTTCTTTCACATATGTCTGAATTTTGCGGTGCAGACGTTGGAAAGTAATCATTCACATCAATCAACGCCTCTACGGTCTGAACAGACAGCTTGCAATTGCTTACATAATTATAAGTAGCAAATATTCTCCAATTAACACAGTTATCGGAGCAAAATCATTGATTTCCACAGGACTTTACTAAAGACAATTCTCTGCCGTTGTCTGGGCATTGTAGCATTTCCAGAGGCATCTGAATTTTTGAGGTCTGGCTGAGAGAAACAAGGTAAAATGCCTCTTCAGACTTTGACTCTATCTCACTTGGAATTAGATGACGATGTCTTCTTATCCTGCTTTTCATGCTGTTTCCTTTTCTTATCTCTCTCTCAGTCGCTCTTCTTTTTCCCCTCTGGGTTTACGTTAAAAATCACACTCTCAGCTTTTTCCAATGTAAGACCTTGGTCTTGATGGTCCACAACCGTATCACACAATTTATAATTATAACAACTTTTTGTCTTTTGCCATTCATGATATATAGCAGACAATGCAAATCATTAAGATCTCTGGCATTAACTCCCTGCTTTGCTTTCTTTATTTTCACCATTTCTCGTGTTTTCACTTTCTCTTGCTTCTGCAGAAGACTTTTGCTGCCTAACGAGGAAAGGCCGTTGGAAACTGTATTGCCTTGGTTGGTGAAGTCTCGGCTCTGCCTCACATTGATATGCAATCTCAAATGAAGATACCCATTGCAGTGTTCAGTCCAAATGTGTAACTGCCTTCTACAGTTTTGATTTAATGGTATGTGAAGGTTCTTAAGTTGCTGTTTGAATACCTTTTCATTCTCGATCTGTATTTTGTTTAAAATTAGTTATTACATAGAGTCCGTCCTTGAGCTGAAAGCATGTCTTGATATTGTATGGGATTTCCGCAAATGATACAGATGAAAAGAGCTCATTGAGCTGGTGGCATTGATGCTGGGAATCCAGCATTGCTCAAAGATCTGTGGTTGAAATGGCCTTTGAGAAGTTGAGTTGAAGGTTCTTAAGTTGCTGTTTGAATACCTTTTCATTCTCGATCTGTATTTTGTTTAAAATTAGTTATTACATAGAGTCCGTCCTTGAGCTGAAAGCATGTCTTGATATTGTATGGGATTTCCGCAAATGATACAGATGAAAAGAGCTCATTGAGCTGGTGGCATTGATGCTGGGAATCCAGCATTGCTCAAAGATCTGTGGTTGAAATGGCCTTTGAGAAGTTGAGTTCCAAACCTGATGGATTTCAACGCAGAGGACAAGCATGGTATGCCGAAATCCATTTCTTTTACCCCCCAATTCTCCACTAAATTGCATTTTTCCATTCTTTCAGTATTGGAACTGTTCGTCCGACCATTGTTGCACGAGATTAGAATAATCCCACATATGGATCTGTCTCAATTTGTTTTTATTCGATTTCCTGTATGTTGGGTGCTAACAATTTTAGCATAAATCATACCCAAAAAGTTCTAGCGGTTTAGTTTTTGGTAGTACTCATACAACTCGATAATCTGATGTAAACGGCTTTCAGGTTCTGCACAACTGGACTACCGAGTGACATTATAATAGAGGTGGAGGAAATGTCATTCCATCTACATAAGGTCCCACTTTGAGCCCATCCCTTTGTTTTTTGAGAAAAGTCATTTTGGCATGCTTGATAATTTTTTCATTGAATGTAAAATGGCTTGATGTGGAGCACTAAAGCCTAAATAAAGTAGCATTGTTAAGGGTCTAAAGTTATGAACATGCCCTTCCCTGACCTAGTACTGTTCATCATTGCAATGCACCTGCAGTTTCCCTTAATGTCAAGATGTGGAAAATTATCACGATTAATCCCTGAAACACCAGACGACGACGAGGAAGGAAGTTGTCGTATCACTCTTCTAGACATTCCAGGCGGGGCGGATGCATTTGAACTTGCTGCGAAATTCTGCTATGGTGTCAAACTGGAACTCACGCCCGTTAATTTAACTCCCCTTCGCTGCGCTGCAGAGTATCTGGAAATGACAGAAGAGTTTGGAGAGGGGAATCTCATATCAAAAACTGATGATTTCCTCAATCATGTAGTGCTTAGAAGCTGGAAGGATTCAGTCCAGACTTTACAAAGCTGTGAGGGCTTAATGCCACTAGCTGAAGAACTTAATATTGTGAAGAAATGTGTTGATTCGATTGCCATGAAGGCTTGTACAGATCCCAGACTCTTTGGTTGGCCAATGACTGAGGGGTCGGGGACGCAAGGGATGCAGAGTCCTGGCGGAAATGTTCTTTGGAACGGAATTAATACAGGGCCAAGGCCAAGAGCAGCAGGTTCGGATTGGTGGTATGAAGACATAGCTGTTCTGAGCATAACCTTTTATAAGAGAGTAATATCTGCAATGGAAGAAAAAGAAATCAGATCAGAAAGCATCACAGGAGCTGTAATGTACTATGCAAAGAAATTCATTCCTGGGCTAACACGCCGAGGTATAGCTACAACACTTAACCTAAATTCTACTCCTTGTGAGGTTGATCAGAGAGAATTTCTAGAAACAGTAGAAAGCCTTCTTCCTGACCATAGGGTTGGTAATACAACAAATTTTCTATTTGGATTGCTCAGGACAGCTAATATACTAGATGCTTCTGATTCATGTAAGATAAATCTTGAGAGAAGAATTGGGTTGCAGCTGGAGCAGGCCACTCTGGATGATCTCCTCATGCCAAGCTATTCTTATACTGTTGAAACTCTATATGATATTGACTGTGTACAGAGGATTTTGCAGTATTTCTTATCTAGTCACCAAGATGCAGAATCTGCTGTGGTTTATCCACATGGATATGAAGATGGTGGCTTTATGGGATCACCCTCGTTGACACCAATCATGATGGTTGGTAAACTTATAGATGGTTATTTGGCTGAGGTTGCTCCTGATGGGAATCTAAAACCAACCAAATTTCAGATGTTAGCTGAAGCTCTGCCAGATTATGCAAGGGTTTTTGATGATGGATTGTACAGAGCCATTGATGTGTACTTGAAGGTAGTATCTCCACATAGTCTATGCTTAAGCTGATGCATATTTTGGATCAGTATACAAGGAGGATCTGTTTCGTATATTGAATTTTTTTTCGTGATTTTTTCTATGGTTATTTGGTTGATTCTGTCTGTCAGATATTGGGTTTGGTCTGGGACCGAGGACTATTTTTTATTCTGGATCTTGACTTCATTTCTCGTGCTGAGAAGCTTTACTGGTTCATGATTCCAATTCATTTTTTTGCAAGTTATGGGTTTTGTGAAATTTTAAGGCCTATTTTCTTGCTTTTGGTTTACACTTCTGCAATTTGAGCTTTAAATGTTCCATTTCGTTAATACTTCTACGAGTATTTTTTGGGTCAGCTTGCTGATACTCTTACGACTTTCATACTGAATTACATTTCAACATTTGGGGATCTGGTGTTGTTTTCATGTTTAATGCAAAACTATGTTATTCCTCACTCCTTTTGACAGTTTTAGGTAGGGATTTGCCTGAATTTTAGCTTTTCTGGTCAGCTTTATTTTATTTTGTAGGGAGATTCATCTGGGTGAGGGTTAAGATTTTTGGCTATTCTTTTGTTTGGTTTTGGAAGGTTTCTAATAGAGATCTTGTTGTCATAGCTCTTATTTATGGTCTGAAGTGATTATTCTTCTAAGCTTCTTTGGTGTTTTATTCTTTTGCATCTTTTGTCTTGTAAAGGGGTTTGAATTTGTTTGTTTAGTTTGTATCCATAGGCTTTAGGAACAGTGCAATTTATTATGCTTTAGAATCGTCAAAATCCTTTTGGGCCTGCGTTTTTCTCTGGAGTTCACACTGTGATACTAATTTTTTATAATTCATGTTGGGTTATTGGAGAATACTAATAGTGTCAATCAATTTGAAATTTTCTATGCTGAAGATGTGAGACTTAATGTGGTATGCTTTTCAGGCACATCCTTGGGTGACTCTGGAAGAGCGAGAGAAGATCTGTAGCATCATGGATTGCCAGAAGCTCACACTTGAAGCCTGCACTCATGCAGCCCAAAATGAACGCCTCCCCTTGCGTGTTGTTGTACAAGTGCTGTTCTTTGAGCAACTCCAGTTGAGAAATGCAATTGCTGGTTCTTTTCTGGCAGCGGATGGCATTGATCCAGCCCTTACTTCAAATTTCAATCCTATCACAGACCTGGCATTGCCAACGACAGTAATGGGTGGGGACAGATGGAACAACACCATACGAGAGAATCAAGTACTTAAAATGGATATAGATACCATGAGATCACGTGTGCATGAACTGGAAAGAGTGTGTTCAACTATGAGGCATGCAATAGAACAAATTGACAAACCCAAAGGAGGAAATAACAAAACTACCGGCAGCAGTTGGAACTTCATGTCAAAGAAATTTGGATGCAAGTTTAGGATGCAAGTTTGTGACTCTCAGCAAAGAAAAGTAATGGAGGGAAGAAGTGGGGACAGGAGCAATACTGAGGCTGGAAGGAGCACTAGGCATAGAGAGAGCTCATCTCTTGCATAAGGCATGTTTTGAAGAAACTAAGTGGCCATTTACTTTCTTGATTCAAGGACTTGTGGACTGAACAGGTAGTCGAATTAAATTTTATTGCTATATGATACCAATTCTGCTAGCTGGGGATATGTTAAAATCAAAGAATTCCTGAAGTGTATTCTCACTTTTAAGCCTCCCATTCTTTAATTGACGTAAATTGACAGATTCTTATATTTAAACCTTTAATAATCAATCTTGCCCTTCACTTCACATGTCTTCCCCTTACAAATGAAGTCAGGATAAATTGAATGATAAAGTTCTCTGCTCTTACTGATCCTATATGCAGTTATTGCTTCTAGTTCATGGTCATTGTATCAACATACCTAATGTGCTCTGCTTAAAGATCAACCGGGCAACTCACCCCTTTCAAGCAAGAAACCTTACCAATTTACCGCTCTCCTCATTCACACACAAAAGTGGTAAATAGTCAGCTTATTTTAAAATAGAGAAAAATCACCTTTGACCATTATGATCTTTAAGAAAAGCATGCCTAATGAGTTGAGATCTACTCTCCCTCTCATCATGTGCGGTAGAATGGAATGTTGCATAAATAGAATGGCCAGTGAACAATTCTTATGACCAAAATTGCTTTAATGTGCTTATACATATTTGGCAGAGCACAGTTCTTGCATGTGAACTTACTGTCACATGGTTATTAATCAACTGTAGCCTGGACTTGTGTTGGGTCATGTTAATTTTATCTACTTTAGTTTTTTGTTTTGCAAACACAATCAAGGTTTGAGATTTTAGTTAAATAGAATCATGCTTTTATCCTTGTCTTGCAAACTAATTTAAAAACATCTCTTTGTTCCCACACTAATTTTAATAGAATAGAAAATTGTTTCAACTCTGTTATTATTAAAGATAAATTCACTTTTCCTATGTTTAGTAGTTTACCCATATTTGACAGCAAAACTCTCATTTGAGCTTATTTATTGTTAAGAGTATTTCATTAATTTTATGATGTGGCATGAGGGAAACATCTGTGTACTATTCCATTTAGAAGAATTAATGAACTTATTCTTTTGATGGTTATTTTGATGACCATGTGAAATAGGCTATCCTAAAGAAGGGCATATGTTGACATTTCAGAGTATAGACTGTTACGTGCTCAGAATAACTGAAAAATGTTGAGTTAGTAAGGAAGACTCAATAACAAAGATTGGTATTAATTCACATTCTTTAGATTCATTGTTTATATTCTATCTTGGATAGGAAATGGAAGTGTTATGATCATTTAACCATATGACGTTAATGTACCCTATACTCGGTAGGACAAGGAGTGGTGCAGCCCTAAGAATTTGTTCTGCATTGTGATTGCTTTGATTTCGAATTAGTAGTTGCTTGCGTAAGGGGACAAGTAAAAGAGTAATTGACATCTAGTTCAAATCATCACTAAGAAATAGGAGACCAACCCCCACCACTCAACTCGGATAAGCATCTCTTTGTGCTGTCTCTATTAGGTGCTTTCTTGGTTTATATTTCTCGTTAACTTGTATTTTTGTCATTATTACCTAGTCATCTCCTTTATTGTCCTATGTTTAGCCTATGGTTTAATTGTCATTTTCATTATTTTATTTATATAGTTATTTGAGTTTTTTTCATAAGATATGTTTTACCTTTTTCTTAATTGAAAGATCAAAATATTAGAGATCGCATTGCTAACGTCATTCAACAACATTTGAACAGTGCATTTTAACAACGATTGAAGAATCATTTGTGAAAATTTGTCATAATTTTGAAACATACATCACGTGTTGAAAACAAATCCTCTATATTATCAATCTGATGAGATGAACGAAAATCTATTATCCCTTTAGGGTCATGACATAATGAAGTAGTGTTTGAAAGAAATTTAAATTCACCCTTTGAAAAAGGAGAAGAAGAGGAAGAAGATACATTGATCTTATGTCTTCATTTTTCATAAATTTTTGTTTTTTTTTTGAAACAATTCTAAAGTTGACATTTTTTAGAAAAATACAAAATTTTAAATTCCTTTCTCACTTCAAAATCATGCTTGGGTATGAAATTAGAAAAAGGAATTTTCCTAGAAAAGAGTTCTCTAGAATTCTTATATATATAGGGGTTTTGTAATAGCCCAAAAGCCCAACACCTTTTTTGAGTAGCTAAAGAATTGCTTGAGTCTTGGAATTATAGTTTGAGTTTGTTTTAAGACATTAATCTAATTATGAATGATATATTAACCTAGACCATTTGTTGTGTGCTTAATCTAGACTATGATGTTTATTTGATTCGGTGAAGATTATCATTTGAACTTTTGATGAGTTTGATTTTTAACCATGGGACTTGTGTGTGATTGGCTTAACTAGATTCATATGGAATTTGATCTCTAATGATGAATGCCATGATCCTTTGGTTTGAGTGTGTGTAGGTCACATGTGACATGGAGGGCACAACAAAGGAGAAAGAGGGTACTTTGTTCCATGTGGTTTATTGGTAATTGAGTTGGCTATGAGGAAGAACCCATGACATTGACATTCAAAGAGTGTTAGCTAAGGTGACTGACACATCAAACAAACACATGTAACATAAACATTGATGATAATTAAACTTGGGAGAGAGCAAGCTAGATTTTGTGAACCACATTTGAAAGAGAAGTATCAAAGGTAAAGACCATTAAAGGAAAAAATCACAAGAAGAAGATATTAGATTGGTTGTTGAATTGATGAAAAATGATGAAGGTCTACATGTAGGTAAAGTGAATGCAATGAAGAACCCATATTTGACAATTAGAAAGGAAGGCCAAAAATATAAACAAAAGGTAAAGAGTGACATATGTTTAGGGAATGGTCAAAGAGAACCCAAATAAATAAAGGTTAAAATGATGTGCAAGATTTAGCTTAACCATAATGTACTCCATGACAATTACCTTAGCATTCACATAAACATTTCTAGTTTGAAATCTATAGCAGGATGATTCCACAATACCGGTTTATAATTTTTGGCCAAATTGGACATTGAACTGATTTTTTTAAATTAAATCTTCACTTTCAGGTACCTATAGCGACTAAACCGTGAGAAATTTGAAGATGATGCAAACTAGTGATTTGTGACATTTTGTCTGTAGATTATAAATATATATTTTTAAATTTTTTTTGAAATCAGATTGCACTTCTTTTTCCATCTCCTTCAAAAACTAGTTTTTAACAGTAAACACCATTTTTAAAGAGTCACGTTACTGGCTAACACAATTTTTTTTCTATCAAGGATAAAATTATAATTTTTTCAAATTTAGATTCATAACTATGATATGTAGTGCATGGAATTGGATTCATAGCATTTCACTGAATATTTTTTTTCTTAATTAAATTTCAAAGTCAAACCAGTTACAATTTAGACATGATTTATTGGCTAAAACATAACTTTTTTTGTATGTATCAAAATTCAATTTTTTTTTGATAATCTGCTATTTTTCCACATGTGCAGAACAAAGAGTTTGATTTTAAGTGAAAAACCTATGTTTAATCAAACTAAAAAAAATACATAATAAAACCAAAACATATTAAAATAATATTTGACAGATAGCTTGTTTCGAGGGCTACCATCATCCAGTTGGCTCTATGAAGTTTTCTCCATTTTCATTCTCAACCCGAGCTTCGAAGGGCAAAATTTTGTAGATATTTGGTAGAAGAGGGGGAGAAAGGGGAAAAAGAGGGGTTCTAGCGAACTAGGGGGTTCATTAGAACCCCCCTTTAAATGCAGTTAAAAAATAGAACTCATTAAATGGGGGGTGAGGGGGGGAGGAGAGTTGGCAAGGCGGGGAGGGTAGGGGAGTAGGGGGGAGGCGAACCCCCTAAAGTTTTTTCCATCCGAAAATGCATTTTTCCTTCCTCCATAGAATTGTAAACCAATTTTTGTGGGTTTACCCAACAACATTAAAGTAAAGATACTAGTAAGGAAGTGGAATAGTGTTGGGTATGGCTAATTGAAGAGTAGAGATTGAATTGGAGTGATACAAAAAATTGAAGAGGATGAAGGATTTAGAAAAGGTTGTCTTAGAGTAGTTGGATTGTGTGTCCATTGGAATGAATATGTTTTTCTATGCCAGTCTTGTCTTACTTTAGATGTTTACTTATCTATTTTTATATCTTGTTTGCATGAGATTATAAATGTGGCTATTGTGAATTAGAATAACATCCCAAGGTCCTTTGTGGCATGGGAGAAACCTATCCATATAAAATATTTTAAACTTGAGAATAAGAGTAGAATGTGTAATCTATAAGTAGGCACTAGGACTTATATATGTACCTTGAGGGCCTATGGTCATAGAGGAAATCAAAGTTGCACAATTATGAGGCCTTTGTGGTATTTGGAGACTTAACGACAACATGGATTTGGTGTTCCAACACTTAGTTTGGTGACTTATCAAGGGATTAGTGACCCATTAGCTCAAATATCTTTATTTGGGCCCTATGATGGATTATGAATGTGATTATGTGCAGTGTAGAAAAAAGTATCCATTTTTCACATTTAATTTGGGAATAATTAATAATAAAATGAGCTTAATTATGCCTTAAATTAGTGTTGTAATATATATTTCATATTCGCATTAAGTTTAGGGCCTTTTTAAATGAAATAGACTTAATTGTGCCTTGTTTTTGGTGTTGTAAGGTGTACCTTTACACTTTCACATTAATCTAGGACTTTATTAATTGATTGAGGTTAATTTGCCTTAATTGGCCTCTTGAATTCAAATCCAAGCCTAATTAAATACAAATTTCGAGGGATAAAATCTGACATTCATAAATATCATTTCACAACACTCAACTTTGGAAGATGTGTGTCTTGGGTAAGTGACCTAGCATCCATTCGCCATAGGGTGAATGGGTCCTCATTTAGACCTATGAACCTGATTTTGCATAATATTTAACATTTACCGATGTGTGTCCTAGGTAAGTGGCCTAGGACCCATTCACCCTATGACGAATGGGTCCTCACTTAAACCTAGGACACCCCTTTGGAATATGTTTTTGATGATATTTTAATGATTTCAAATCTATAATTCAATGTTCGCTTGTGATATTTGAATTTCGGGAATCAATGTTTTTGAAAAGATAAGCAACATTTTCAGGATGCTATACCCTTCACAAGGGGCCCAAAGGCCCAAAGGACAACATAGAACAAAACAAAAATGAACTATAGGAACAAATAGAAACAACTGACAGTCAGCTGTAGAAAACCAAGAACCATAGAAGGCACAACTTAGGAACTAGAGGGGACCAAGCCAACATCTAGAACCCGAGGACGCAAAGAAGCAACGGGCTTGGGGAGTCCTTTCTTCTTGCGCAACACAATCGACCAACGAGGCTCAGAAGCAACCACCGAGTAGGGCACAGGTAGAGGAACAATAGCAGTCACCATGGGCGAGGAGCCACCACACATCAAGGGCGCCGACAGCGAAGAAGAGGAGACCAGAGCGACCAACGAAATAGCTGAATCAAACAAGGGACAAGCAGGAAGCGACTGCACATCGACAGCAGACCGGTGTAGCAAAGGATCAATAGAAGAGGTAACCAGAATAGGAGCCTGGGGAGGCTCAGACACCAGAGGAGGGACAAGAAGATCACCATCCTCAGAGGAATCGTCAGAAGAGCTTGAAGAGTTCGGAGAGGGAGCATCGACAATGAGGTGATCCAAAAGAGAATTCTTCCACCAAGTAGCAACACCCTTGCGGCAAGCAAGTGGACAACTCGAGGCCAAATGACCAGTAACAAAACACCTCCTACAATGAAAGGGGAGGCCCTCATAGTCCAACAACTGCGACCAAGGCCTGTCCAACACCATCAAAACCACCTCACCATGAAGAGGTTTGGAAGTATCTAAATCAACCAAAATACGGGCAACTGTAGTGTGCCCCAGATCCCGAGTCGTTGAGTCCACCTTGAGGAAACAACCAAAGGAGTTACCAATAGCCTCAAAACAAGACAACTCCCAAAACTGCAGAGGAAGATTCGGAAGATGGACTCAGACAGGTCTGATGTGCAACGGTTCAGTAAGCGAGTTGAAGGAGCACGTCTAAGGCCTAATGGAAAGGGAATGGACACCCCACATCCAACCCCTATCCAACACATAGTCTCTATCTGCAGGGGAGGAGAAGGAGACAAAGAAAAACCCCCGAGCACTGGGGTACAGCTCAATTCGTCCCGAGATAATGGGCTTCCAAGAAACAGAAACCCACTCATGTAGATTTGGAAGGGAAGGCCACATGCCATTAAACCTGCAAACAACACCCTGCCTCAAATAAAATTCTTCATTTTTCGCAACTTCAGGACCATAGACAACCACAGGGGAAGCTCGAGCACACGACAGAGGACGAACCTTAGAGGGAACAGGAGCAGACCGGGATCCAAATTTAGCCACAGCCTTAGAAAAAGACTTCCTACCAGCAGGGGCACCTGAGATAGGAGCGAAAGGCACCTTAGGGCCTGAGGCAACACCCACCCTAGGCAGAACATGAGGAATCCCCGAAGCACATCCCCCATCACCAGGAAACAGAGCAGCCACAGCCCTATCGACAGAAACAGCCCGAAGGGCATCACCAGACAAAGGGAGAAGCCCACCCACGTCAGAACCCAATGTTAAGATACATATAAATATAAGGTTATTTCATTATATTTCACTTAGCAATTTTGATTCAAGATCCTAGAATTTCAAGAGAGCACCTAAAACATTCAAGTGAACATTATCAAGAGCATTCAAGAGCAATTTCAAGGCTTTCAAGGGCATAATTATTGAAGATTATTGCAATAATCAAGATTTCATTATCATGTCAAAGATGTGTGTCATCATGCATGTTGTTTGAGCTAATATGGTCATGTAGTGTTCAAAATCAATTCAAGCATATTCAAGGCATTATCTCTAATCAAGCTTCATGATCAAGATCTACATTCATTGAGGCCACTTCATGCTAGTTTGTAGATTTGTTATCCAAGGTTTCAAATAAGGTTTGGTGAGTTGTTACATAGATTTGTTCATTCATCATTCCTTTCATGCTTTTATTCATTTCAAGGTTTAATTACCAAAATGGGGTTTGACTAAGGCAAACCCCCATTCCCTAACAAATAACATTTTTCTCCTTTTGATGTGTGATTGCAAATTTTAGGTTGAAGATCATTTAAAGATAAAAATTGAAGAAAGTTGCAAAGTTGCAAGAAAAATTGTCAAATCACGAAAACTCTTCTACAAGATTTATTTTCAGCTTTTCAATAGTAAACACTTGAAATCTGGGAGTGTAGGTTGAGTAGAAGAGAACCCATAAAGCATTTTCTAGGAGCCCTAGCTAGGACCCATTTGCCATAGGACAAATGAGTCCTCAATGAGGTCTGAAAAAACATCTTTGGTGATAGGGACACATCATTCTCACCTTTCAAAATCTGCATTTTGATAGTTAGTTCTGTTAGTTTTCGGATCTATCTTCTATAGCATACACTTTGAATGAAACTAGGGAAATAGGTGGATCATATTCAACTCATTTTGATCAAACACCTATTTTTCATCATTTCATTATGGTGAACTCGACCTTTTAAACCTAAGTTTGATCATTGCATTTTTTGATTTTGGAGTCTTTTTTTTCATCCTAGATTTAGATCTTGCATTCATTTGCATCTCTCTGCATTGAATTAGGTCTCATATAGGTGTCTTGTCTTTGCATTTCATTTAAGGGTTTTTAGGATTGCATCTTTGCATTATTTAAATCTGAAAAATACAAAAAAAATCAGTCATCTTGTATATCATTCTACATAACATTCATTTGCTTTTGAAAATTGAAACAAAAATTGCATACCAAACTATCTTTTCTTGGTTGTCATTTTGTCTAATTTGCACTAGCATTCCACTTTGAATTCACAAAAATTGAAAGTGAAACTTGTTGTAACAAACCCGAATCTGATAACCACTAAAAAACACTCAAAAATCTGCAAAAAAATGTTTCAAAACCCTCATCTAGGACCCATTCACCCTAGGGTGAATGAGTCCCTGATCAGGTCACATTTTGATTTTTTGGGCATTAAAATATTCATTTTTGCATTTTTGTTTGCTGCTTTTAGATTTTTGTTACTGTTTGCAGAATTTTTGTTTCATCAATTTCATCATATCTAGCTTAATTTGACAAAGTTAGTGCATTGTGTGATTTCAAAATTGCATTTACAAGACTTCATTTCTAGATTTTTTGATAGTGTAATAAAAAAATTACCTTGTTTAAAATCTGAAAATATGAAAATGGACAAGTGTTTTAGCAATGTGTGGAAATCCTTGTTCTCCTTGGTTGATGTTTCAAGTTGTGTTTTTGGCAATGATCCTAATGAAATTGACTCTAATCATGCTCAACCAACTCCTAATGCATATCCTCGTGAAGTTGACATCATTGGAGAAGATGATGCTAGCATGCATGAGTTTATAAACAGTTGCCTTAACAATCTTGAGAATAATGTATCCTTTTATCCTTCCATGAAACAACCAACACAACTTGAGATATTTGGTATTTTACATCCTAAAATTGAGTCACAAACTAAGCCTAAACTTTCAACAAGTAAACCTAGCTCCTTTGATCAAGTGCATACATATCCATCTTATGTTAACAAAGTGACCAATGCTCCTATAAACCTTGAAGAGACTTATGGCCAAGGCTTTTAAGATTTTAACTAAACAAGGATGTGACATAACTAATAAGCATGGAATTCACAAAATTTTAGAGAAACTTCCTATTAAAGAAACCAAAGGATTAGGACATCAAGATCCTCCTCCCAACATAAGTTTCCTCCTTCCTAAGGAACAACTAATGACTCAAAAGGATGATAGGATCATGTTAGGTCCTCCTCCTCAACATCTACCTCAACAAATCGATGAATCAAGCAAGCAACAAAAACCTTACAAACTCAAAAAATTGCCATTCTTACATTACTCAAATAAAAATTGAACGAAAGATGGAGCACCTCCCTAAAAAAGGTTTGATTAAATTTCCACCTCCTAGTAGAAGTGGTATACCTAAGAAAAACATGAATTATTGCGCATATCATAGAACTCTTGGGCATCTTACGAGTGTTGTGCATTAAAATTGATATTGTTATTTTTATTTTGATGATGATTTCTATGACAAAGTAGTTGCATAACATTCACTTTGCTCCTTGCCATGTAATAGTTGTAGATTCATAGCATGCTCACTATTACATGTTTCACATTCATTGCAAATCATTCTCTTTATCACAAGGAGCTCATTCTCATCACCCATTTCGGCTCATCCTTGTCCTGCACTTAGTGGGGGCAAGGGGTTGGATAGACTTGTCCTAGTTTTAGCACTTGATGTTGTCCCTTTGGCTAGTTGTCCTCCTTACACATATACCAAACAAGATTGGGATATAAACAACCTGCTATAGGTTGACTCACATGTTCCTTAATAGTATTTTTTTTTTTCATGTTTCTTTATGTGATTGCATGTGCGTAATGTGATCCCCCGTATTTTTTTGTTTGATGTATCTCTATCTTTTTTTGTGCATTCCTCTATATGTATCTACATTCTTCTATATGTTGTAAACATTTTATCTTTTTTTGCTTGTCTTGTGTTTTTCTTTAGGGGATGATGCAAGGTGTTGAAACATTTAAGTCTCTTCCATGTTGACCCAAAATGTTTTTTCTTCAGTTTCGCTCTCATTGTGTCATTGTTCCAGTTCTATGAGTATTTGGGGAATGATGATATTTCCAAACTCTATAACAACATTGTAGCAAAGATATACTGACCCCAAATCCATAAATCCCTTATGTATTTTTGGGGGCAACCCCTCCTTCCTTTTTCATGATGTAGCTTCATTTCGGAAATATATGACTTGGCATAGGGATTTTCGAGTAAGCTCTCATGTCTTAGGATTGCACATTTTCTACTTTAAAGCAATTTCTCACAACAATGTGTTAACAACCACTTTAAAGTGGGGGCATACATCGATAATATCTTTCGACATTTTTCATGTTTCATGGTGTGATTTTCTTTTTTCTTGTGATGACTCCTTTCCTTGGTGGTGTCATTGGGTTTTCTGTCCTCCAAGAGTGTGATATCTCTTAGCATACAAATTTCCTCTTAGTGGTGATGCGACACACTACATTCCCTAAGTTGTGAATCTTTTACTCTTGACTTGTCCTCTCTTGGAGACATTAGGCACGATGTTCCTTAAGAAGAAGACCTTACACAAACTAAGAAAAATCCATTTGAACAAAAAAAACAAAACCTTTGCTAGCATTATTGTTCATAAGTGTTAGCATAACACAACTTGTTAACCTTATGAAGCTTGAACCCTAAATTCAAGGCCACTAAGCATAACACACCTTGCTTTCCAGTGGAGCCTTGCCTTGTTCATGGGTGTTTAGCATAACACAACTTGTTAATCCCTATGAAGCTCAAACTCTAATCTCAAGGCCACCTAGCATAACACACCTTGCTTGCCTATGGAGCCTTGCCTAGCATTGTGGTGCCTTATTGAAGTTGTTGGGAGGATAGCTTTGATATGGTATGGGAGCTTAATATGATTCTCTCATTTGCCACCCTTTTGGGATACTCACCTAGTGGATAGCCTAAGGTTCCACTATCCTGGAGTGAGCACGAAAAAAAAATTTGATGGCTTAGATGTTCCCACATCGCATTGGACCACCTAGGATTGATCTTCCTGGTCTTTGATGTTGTATGATTGTGTACCTTTGTCATTGCTGCATACATGAGTGTCTTGAATGTCTACTTTAGTGTGAGTTTGACATGGGGTCATTCTCCCACTAAAGTGGGGGAAAAATGTAGTGTAGGAAAAAGTATCTCCTTTTCACACTTAATTTGGAAATAATTAATAATAAAATGAGCTTAATTATGCCTTAATTTAGTGTTGTAATATGTCTTTCATATTCACATTAAGTTTAGGACCCTTTTACATGAAATGGACTTAATTGTGCCTTGTTTTCGATGTTGTAAGGTGTACCTTTACACTTTCATATTAATCTAGGGCTTTATTAATTGATTGAGGTTAATTTTCCTTAATTAGCCCCTTTAATTCAAATCCAAGCCTAATTAAATGCAAATTCTAAGGGATAAAACCCGACATTCATAAATGTCATTTCACAACACTCAACTTTGGAAGATGTGTGTCATGGGTAAGTGACCTAGGACATAGGTCAAATGGGTTCTCACTTAAACCTATGACCTTGATTTTGCATAATTTTTAACATTTACCAATGTGTCCTAGGTAAGTAGCCTAGGAGCCATTCACCCTATGGCGAATGGGTCCTCACTTAGACCTAGGACCCCCCTTTGGAATATGTTTTTGGCATCATTTTAATGATTTCAAATCTATAATTCAATGTCAGCTTGTGATATTTGATATTTGGGAATTAATGTTAAGATACATATAAATATAAGGTTATTTAACTATGTTTCACCTAGCAATTTTGATTCAAGATCCTAGAATTTTAAGAGAGCAGCTAAAGCATTCAAGAGAAATTTCAAGGATTTCAAGGGCATAATTATTGAAGATTATTGCAACAATCAAGATTCCATTGTCATGTCAAAGATGTGTTGCATCATGTATGTTGTTTGAGCTAATATGGTGATTTAGTGTTCAAGATCAATTCAAGCATATTCAAAGCATTATCTCTAATCAAGTTTCATGATCAAGATCTACATTCATTGAGGCCACTTCATGCTAATTTGTAGATTTGTTATCCAAGGTTTCAAATAAGGTTTGGTGAGTTGTTACATATATTTGTTCATTCATCATTCCTTTCAAGGTTTAATTACCAAAATGGGGTTTGACCAAGGAAAACCCCCATTCCCTAACAAACAACATTTTTCTCCTTTTGATGTGTGATTGTAGATTTTAGGTTGAAAATCATTTAAAGAGAAAAATTGAAGAAAGTTGCAAAGTTGGAAGAAAAGTTGTCAAATCATGGAAACTCTTCTCCAAGTTTTATTTCCGGCTTTACGATAGTAAACACTTGGAATATGGGAGTGTAGACTAAGAATAAGAGAACCCAAAAAACATTTTTTAGGAGCCCTAGCCAGGACCCATTCTCCATAGGGCGAATGAGTAATCAATGAGGTTTGAAAAAACATCTTTGGCGACAGGTACACATCATTATCACCTTTCCAAATCTACATTTTGATAGTTAATTTTGTTAGTTTTCAAATCTATCTTCTATAGCATACATTTTGAATGAAATTAGGGAAATAGGTGCATCATATTCAACTCATTTTGATCAAATACTTTTTTTTCATCATTTTAGTGTGTGCTTGTGTTTCATGTTTAAATTGTGATTATTATGTAAATATTCTGTATGGCTAGTTAATTATACTACAATTTTGTATTATGTTGGGTCCCAAGTTTGTAAGTGCCCAAAAATATACGAGCGAACAAGACATGTCCAATGATGACACAAATCCCCTAAAATCTAGTATGGCATACAAAAATGAAGACATAGTAAAGAACACTTCTCCATCTCACTTGACAAACCCTTTGAACTTTTTAGTTGTCTCCACTATTTCCTACTTGCTTCCCAATACTATTTTTTGTCTTTTATATGCTTAAAAACTTGTTCCTTTGATGGAATTGAAACTTTATCCAAGTACTTAAATCATTTTCATCATGACAATATCACATTTATGGTGATGATTTTCCACTATTGAAAGTGAATTTGATGTGAACTAATGATTTTTCCTAGTTTAGTTATGTGCATGAATTGCTTCAATAACTTGAGTTCTTGTTTTTTCCCTTATAGTCCATTTAAAAAATAAAAAATAAACACTTTCGCTACCCAACAAGCACTCTTGTACAAAATAGGAAATTACATCATTCTTAGTATTTGAAGGTTTCCAATATTAGCACAAAATTGTGCCAAAATTTCTTTGCAACTTCAAAATAAGCAAAATAGTTAGTTGATGTTGTTTCTAGCATCTTAATTCCTCATATATTTATCCTTACTATTGATGGGTATTTTGACACACCTGACAATAGGTAGGTAAAGTCATAAGATTACTTCACCTCTCTTGAAAGATGACCAACATTCAAAAGAAATTAATTCACTCCAAGGTATATATTACTAGGTCATGGTGATGCAAAATAACTAAGTGATCTATGCAATTGTCCCCTTTTCAATGGGCTTGTGGTATGAGAGTCTTGATATACAATCAATTCACAATAAATTGTACCAAACATGTGATTAGTTGCTCAAATGATGAATATTTTGATTTGATAAACATCAATAGGTGGTTGCAAAGGCTTGTGATTTTCAAATATAATGATTTTATATTTTCTCACTCTAAATCTAATCTTTATAATAGTACTTAATTAACTTACTCCTAAAATGATTAGTGTTTTAGAGTTGACAAATTTTAAATAAACCAATCAAGATGAATGTTTCCCTTTAGATGCTATATTATAAATTTTTCTAGTAGGATAATTATTTCCAAATCCTAGATCCATGTGTTTTAATATTAGATTTATAAATTTTATTCTTAAATTAGTCCTTATCTTATCTAGTTTAAAAGAAAAAGAAGAAAAAGAGTTAGGGTTTAGAGAAAAATGGGTAATGTTTTGTAATAAGTTCAAATTCAAATTCCAATTCCTTTGAGATAGTAAAATCCAACTAACCTTGCTTGATTCGTATTTTGAAAAGTTATTAACACAAAAAAATGTAGTTGTCTAAATATTTTAACAAATAGAAAGGAACACAAGAGATTACTATATTAAACATGTGAATTCCACACACCACCTCCCACAACCCATTAACTCAAAATATTTATCATATAACATGCCTTGGATTCCATCCTTCTCATTTGAATTTTAGAAATTGCTTATTGCAACATGACCTAGTTTGGAAAACTTGGATCTATAAATAAAATGTCAATATGCTAAAATTGACTAACTTGCTACTCTATTTAGCTTGCTAACTAACATGTTTTCAACACTTCACAATGTCCTTTAAGTTTATATAAATAACCAACTTATTAGGCACTATGCTAAAAAACCTCTAGACCCAAATTCAAAAATCTATCCCTTTACAACAATGGCCAAGATTCAAATATCCATGGGCCCAATTTTTATTTTTTTAAAATCTACATAAAATCTATCCCAAGGCTTATAAAACTTCTTGGGCCAATTTTAAAATAATGTTTGTAAAAATTACAATAAACATTCCACTTTGGGAAGTGAAAACAATAAATAATCGTTTTGATAAAAAAATTAATAGGCCTATGCTTGTGGGGATGTATTCTACTTTTCCTTGGTTTGCATCTTCATCTTCCTTTCTTTTCTCTTCCCTTTTTTTTTCTATGATTTACTTGCCTATGGGTATGCCTACAAATTATCAATAACTACCTTACATTGAAATTTTGAGTGTGAGAATATTGGAAATACACTTTCCTAGACAAGAGAGTTTTTACCATCTATTATCTCTTCTATCAAATCCTTCTTCCAACATATCTATGAATTCTTTAATGATGTTTCTCAATAGGTTGACCTTATGAACACTTTCCCAAAAATTTCACAAGGTGGACTCAATGAAATTTTAAATTTTAGCCATGAGTTTTTCTCCTATTCTTTTTCTATTTAGTTCTTTTTCTTCCACTCTTGCAATATTTTCATTCTCCATTTTGTGGCCTTCAACTACTCTGGTACCATATTTAGTTTTTCATCTAGGAATATTTATTTTTCCACTAAGGTAGGAAATTGATTTCAAACATTATTTTGAGCTTAGGCAAATTATCATCCAAGACAACCAACTCATCATTTATGTTTTCTTCAAAAAAAATTGTAGCATTGATTTCATTGCTAATTTGATAATGACATCTAATAGCCCTTATCATTAAATTCTTTCATTGGGACTACAATGTATCTTTCCATGCTCCAATGGCCTCAAATACTCCCCCCATCTCTATGCTTCCTTTCAATTGTTTATACAATGTTGCTAGAATTGTAGGAATAAGAACATATGAATTTACAAGCTCCACAAGGTATTCTCCATAAGTTATCAATTCACCAACTTGGGTCACAAGTTATTTTTTTAGTTCACCATTGCTCATATGGTCTAGGATGGTAGTGACTACAACTTGGAATGATTGATTATCTTCTTCTCTTGTTTGATGCCTAAGATTAACTCTTTGTATTTGATATTCCACTTGAACGTGTCTTTATTCCTTATCACATAGCGGAGTGCCAATTTTTACAATCTTAAATCCTTGGACATTATTAGTAATAGTGGATAATTTCCTAGCCCTTTTGACCTTTAGTGGATCTTTCAACATGTTCACCATGACCTAGAAGTCATCATTGATAGACCCATGCTCCCCTTTTCTCTTCTCAATAATCATTAAAGCACATAAAATGATTAAAGTGTAATAACAAAAGAAAATGCATAAAACATAACCTTTTACCTCAAATCACCTTCATTCTCCTTGATTGAATTAGAATAGGATGCACCCAAAAACTTATTAGTATGCTCAAATGATTAAGCTAAGATGTGGATTTATCATTAAACCACATAACCTAGGTAGAATTGTGATAATTGGATGACAAAGCATCATTACAAGGTTAATAGAAATACATTTTATGAAAATGAAGGATGAGGGTTTCAATTTATAGAATTTAGGTGAAAGAGATCGATGTCTTATTTTGAAGAAGTCTCTCAAGAAAGAGGGAATTGGCAAGTGCCCAATGGAGGTTTATTAGAGGTGGAGGCTAAATGATGGAGATTGGGTAAGATTGTCAGAGATTGTGATAGGATTCCCAAAAGAGGCAATATTTAAAATTTTCCCATTTTTTAGGGAGGTGAGAATTTAAAATTAGATTTATTGATAGGAGAGAGGTGATACCATGTGAGGTCAAACTGAAAACTGACATTTGTCCTTAGTGGATTTAGGGAAAGCGAGTTGTAGAACTATTAGGTGAATGTGCAGGCTTGCACATGTGAAGGTGGAGGACACATAGCAAATGATGACAAGTTTGGGAGGTGGAAGAATATAAAATTAGAAGAAAATGTTAATAGGGTTTTAAGGGATGGTTAGTTAATTAATTAATCTATGATTAATTAATTAATGGTTTTAGAGGAATTAAATGATGAGGGCTAAGATTCAATAAATTTAGTTAACTAACCTTTTATACGAAAGGGAAAAAATAATCAAATAAAATACTTAATTAATTTTTTGAGGAAAAAGGAAAAATTATTTAATTTAGGTCAATTTTAGGGTGTCTACAATCACATCCAATCACAATAGAAATATTGATCTATTTATAGTATTGTCTTCTTAATCATGAGATGAAGGATAAGTAGGTGTCTTTTGTGGAATTGGAGTTCAAGGTGGAGAACTCGAAGGATGAGAAGGTAGCCTTGAATGCATCAATCTATAATAATAGGAGCTAAAGGGAGGAGTCATTTTTGAGGAGGGAGCCTCCTCCTCTTGTGACGAAAATGTATTAAACTATGATCTCTTCACCTTTATCTCCTTTCTCTTTAATTTTTCTTCTACAAATTGCTCTTGTTTATTAGCAACTTGCTTCCCTACTATAACAATGGCTTCAATATAGTGATGTAGGAGCATTCTTGGTTCTTGGTAATCTTGCATCAACCAAAAATATTTTCATTTAGTTTTGTTCTTGTTCAGTTCAAAATGGAAAATTCGGTATTTCATCATATTTGCTCACCAGATCCTGCAGATCTATGTTTTCATCAAGGACATGTTCATTTTCCTTATTCCAAGATTTCTGCACGATTGGATATTTTTTCGGTAAGTTATCACTTTTGGGTTAAGTGTCAGTTTTTGGAATTGGCCCCAGAATAATTTCAAACCTAACGGCTAGTTTGATCACTCGTGGATATTTCCCATAGCTTGCAGATCCTTACGGTGTGTTTTGAATTGCTCCATGGAGTGTCCCTGACCTTAATTTTAGGTCCACACTTCATCTTATGCACCTGCCGAGGAGAAATTCAAATTTGAGGCCGACTTATTCATGCACACGTTACGTTTCCTTCATTGAAGATTGTAATGATCTTTGGCGGACACAGATGTTTCCAGATCTCAAATGTGATATAAATCATTGTAATAGATCATTAGGATAATAATTAAGAAGAATATAGATTTCGATCCATAATATTTTCGCTCGCATTAAGGAGCATGTAGGAAGACTGTATTTTAGAGCATGTTGTATCAGGCCTGTGAGCCGAATCTGTAAATCCGGATGTTGCCGGCTATATGTAATCAAAACGTTTGATAATACGAATGTTTGAATATGCATTTGCCTCCATATTATGTGTTGCTTCTGTTGTGTAACTCTTGTTGCATAGTCCAGACTGTTCTCTTTGAGGACCCTCCTACCATGACTGCACTAGATTGGTATCAGAGCGAGATTCGTTCCGTGAGAGATCATCAGAGTTTGCAAAGTCCTATTGAAGATTTGTTGTGGGGTGGCAGACTGAGGATTCGACCTGCAGCTACAGAGGACTTGTGTAAAGATGGTGAGAAGAAGAAATGGTAGAGAAAATAGAGCGCGTGGAAATGCAGACCCAACTATAATGGAGATGTTGAGAGGAAGTGCTGTTAGATTGGAAGAAGTCGAAATGACTGAGAGGAGAGGTCAACCAATTGATGATGTGAGTGATGAAGAGGTAGAAGAATAGGATGAAAGGGAAAGAGAAGATCAACCTGGCCTTGATCTGGGAGAAGAGAGGTTCATAAGAGCCCTAACTAGAGTAAATACTAAACCACATTTCAATCCACTGGATTATACATTTTACAAGTTGGAATCAAATGAATTAATTGATTGGATAATGAAGATGGAGAAGTACTTTGATTTTAAAGGAACCACAAAAGATAAGAAGGTGAAATTTTCTTGTACAAAATTGAAAGGACATGCATCCCTTTGGTGGGAACATTTGCAAACAGATAGGTAGAGAAGAGGAAAGGAGAAGATAAAATCATGGGATTGGATGGTGAATAAGTTAAAGACAAAGTTCATGCCTGTAGACTATCAGATTAGTTTGTTTCAAAAGTTGTAGAATTTGAAGTAGAAGGAGTCAAGTGTGATAGAGTATACCGAGGAGTTCTACAAGTTGAATATCAGATCTGGACATTCAGAGGATGAGATCGAGCAAGTAGCCAAATATGTGAATGGTTTGAGGTCGTATGTATAGGATGAGATCAGTTTGATCAAGTTACTGAGCGTGGAGGAGGCATATGAATGTGCCCTAAAAGCAAAAGAGAAGTTGAATAAAAGACATGATCAAAGACAAAGACGAAGAGGTGGAAGGTTTTAGAGAGGAAGAATTTTTACTAAAGGAGGAAGAGGATTTTTCATAGATCAAAATAAAGATAAGGAAGTTAGTAAGAATGATAATTCATACCGTAGAGATGATGTAAATTCTTACTAGATAGGACGATATGGTGGTTACCGGAATAAGGGTTATAGGAAAGATAATAGAAGACATGAGAAAAGAGTATTCAGAGGAACTTGTTTCAAGTGTGGTGGAGAAGGACATAGAGAATTTGAGTGTAATCAGGGAAAGGCAAGCATAAAGACAGAGAACAGTAGAAGAACAACCTTTGTTGAGGAGGATCATGTCAGATCATCTAATAAACCGAAAGAGGGAGAAGTGTTGGTGAACAAAAGAGTATTGTGTCAAAATGAGATGGAGCAGGAATCGTTATAGAGAAAGAATTTATTCTGAACCAGATGCACGGTGGATGGTAAATGTTGCAGAGTGATTATTAACAGTGGAAGTTTCAAGAACTTGGTTTCTGAAGAAATGGTGACCAAATTGAAGCTAGAAATATTGAAACACCCGAAGCCCAATCAGATAGAATGGATTCAACATGAACATAAGATACTGGTAAGTGAACAATATTTGGTGAAATTGAAGATAGGAAATTATCATGATGAAGTTTTGTGTGATATCATGCCTATGGATGTATGCCATGTTTTGTTGGGAAGGCTTTGGCAGTATGATAAACAGGCTATTCATGATGGAAAGAAGAACATATATACCATTGTTGCAAATGGGATGAAGCAGACTTTGTTACCATTGGAGGATGTTCCTAAAGTTGAGGTTTGTACGAATGCTAGAATTTTCTTGGTTGATGGAAGGAGATTCTTGGATGGACTGAGACATGAGAACATGTGCTATGCCTTAGTTCCTAAGAAGGTTGAAGACTTGAAGCATGTAGAAGAACAACCAGAGGAGATAAAGGAGTTGCCGAAAGAATATGAAGCTATCATTTTAGATAATGTACTTGATAGATTGCCACTTGTGAGGAGTATTAGTCATTGCATGGATTTGATTCCTGGAGCTAGTTTTCCTAATAAAGCAACACACCAGATGACACCAACAGAGAATGAAGAGTTGAATAGACAAGTGCAAGAGCTGTTGAGAAAGGGTTTGATCAGAGAGAGCTTAAGTCCTTGTGCAGTACCTATTGTGCTAGCACCTAAGAAGGATGGATAATGGAGGATGTGTATAGATTCTAGAGCCATAAACAAAATCATAGTGAAGTAGAGATTTCCTTTGCTCGGGATGGATGACATCATGGACTGTTTGAGTGGAGCTAAATACTTTACAAAGATATATTTGAAGAGTGGATATCATCAGATCATAATCATAGAAGGTGATGAGTGGAAGACAACGTTCAAGATAAATGCAGGATTGTATGAGTGGTTGGTGATGCCTTTTGGACTATAAAATGTACTAAGTACTTTCATAAGATTGATGAATGAGGTATTGAAGAAATTCTTAGGTAAGTTTGTGATTGTATATTTGGATGTCATCTTGATTTTCAGTAAGACTAGAGAAGAACATTTTTTGCATATAAGATAAGTTTTGTAGAGGTTAAGAGAAGAGTAGTTGCTGATAAATCTTAAGAAGTGTAGTTTCATGAAGAAAGAATTGGTATATCTGGGATTTGTGATATCTACGAATGGATTGAAGATGGATCCTGAGAAGATAAGAGAAATTGTTGAATGACCTAAACCAAAAATCATTGGAGATGTAAGATCATTCCATGGATTGGCTAGTTTCTACCGAAAGTTCATTAGGAATTTTAGTTCTATTTGCAGTCCTATGACATAAACAATGAGAGGAGATAAGAAGGATTTTAGATGGACATCTAGAGCAGACCAAAGTTTTGAGTTGTTGAAACAGAAGGTGACTGAGCAGCTTGTGTTGGCTTTACCAGACTTTAATAAGGTATTTCAGGTAGACTGTGATGCAAGTGGAAATGCAATTGAAGCAATATTAAGTCAAGAAGGAAAACTAGTAGCTTATTTCAGTGAGAAATTGAATGATGCTAGGAGGAGGTATTTAGTGTATGACCAGGAGTTTTATGCTATAGTTCAAGCCTTGAAGAAGTGGAGACATTACTTGTTTCCTAAGGAATTTGTGTTGTATACAAATCATCAGGCTTTGCAGTATTTGAACAGTCAAGGCAAGTTGAATCAGAGACACATGAGATGGGTGGAATTCTTGCAGAGTTATACTTTTGTTTTGAAACATGGGAGTGGAAAGTCAAATAGAGTTTTTGATGCCTTGAGTAGAAGAAGGAATTTGTTGGCAGAAATGAGAGTGGAGACTTTAGGATTTGATGAATTGAAGAAATTGTATGAGGAAGACCCGAATTTTGCAGAACCTTGGAGAGCTTGTAAATAACCATTCTTGGAAGATAAGATTCAATGGTTGGATTATTTCATTCAGGAGGATATGTTGTTCCAAGGGAATCAGTTGTGTATACCCCGGAGTTCAATGAGGGATAGTATGGTGAAAGAAAAATATAGTGGAGGATTGGCAAGACACTTTGGAATTGATAAGACAATAGCTTTGGTAAGTGAGAATTACTTTTGGCCACATATTCATAAGGATGTAAGGAAATTTGTGCAAAGTTGTCGATTTTGTCAAGTTGCAAAAGGGAGTAGTTAGAACTCAGAATATTGGGTTGTATAAACCTTTGACAGTTCTAGAGAGACCTTGGGAGGATATTAGCATGGATTTCATACTTGGTTTGTCGAAGACACAAAGAGGTAATGATTCTATATTTGTGGTGGTAGACAAAATTTCTAAGATGACACATTTCATACCTTGTAAGAAGACAACAGATGCAGTACATGTAGCAGACCTATTTTTCAAGAAAGTGGTCAAATTGCATGGATTACCTAGGAGTATTGTTTCAGACAAAAATACAAAGTTTGTTGGTTACTTTTGGAGGACACTTTGGAAGAAGTTAAAGAGAGATTTAAAGTTTAGTTATACTTTTCACCCACAGACTGATGGACATACATAGGTAGTAAACAAGAGTTTGGGGAATTTGTTGAGATATTTGGTTGGAGAGAAGACCAGAAGTTGGGATCTAGTCCTTGCACAAGCAAAGTTTGCTTACAATAATTTAGTGAATAGGAGTACCAAAAAGACACCTTTTGAGATTGTTACTGGAGTTCATCCTAGAGCTATATCAAAATTGCGAGACATCAGTAAGGAAGATAAAAGGAGTATAGAAGCAGAAGAATTCATAGAGCATATGAAGAAAGTGCATACTCAAGTAAAGAAACAATTGGAAGATATGAACCAGAAGTATAAGGAGTGAGAAGATGAAAAGAGGAGACATAAGGAGCTCAAAGTTGGAGATGAAGTGATGGTGTATTTAAGGAAGGAAAGATTCCTAGTTGGCACATACTATAAGCTCAAAATGACGAAGTTTGGACCCTATAAGATTTTGAAGAAATTTGATTTAGGTAATGCATATGAAGTAGAGTTACCGAATGACATGGGTATATCACCTATATTCAATATTGTAGATCTACATCAGTACCATGAACCGAAATTCAGTGAATAAAGTAAAGAAAAATTGGAGAAATAATTTCCTAAACAAAAATCAGATGAGATAGAATAGATTTTGGATATCAGAGATGGGAGGAAAATGCGTGGAAGACAATACAAATAATACCTTGTGAAGTGGAAGGAAAGAACAATGGAGGATTCTTCTTGGATTTATTAGGCTGAGGTAGACCGTATTGGTTTTCCTTTAGCCCCAGCAAAAGTGAGGGACTCACTTTTCAAATAACCTCGGATGTCTGATGCAGGGGCATCCTTGGTTCTTGGCAATCTTGCATCAACCAAAAATATTTTCATTCAGTTTTTTTCTTGTTTAGTTCAAGTTGGAAGATTCAGTATTTCATCATATTTGCTCACCAGATCCTGCAGATCTATGATTTCATCAAGGACATGTTCATTTTCCTTATTCCAATATTTCTGCACGATTGGATCTTTTTTCAGAAAGTTATCACTTTTGGATTAAGTGACAATTTTTGGAACTGGCCCCAGAATAATTTCAAACCTAATGGCTAGTTTGATCGCTCGTGGATCTTTCCCATAGCTTGCAGATCCTTATGATGTGTTTTGAATTGTTTCATGGAGTGTCCTTGACCTTAATTTTAGGTCCACACTTCATCTTATGCACCTACCTAGGATAAATTCAAATATGAGGCCGACCTATTCATGCACATGTTACGTTTCCTTCATCGGAGATTTTAATGATCTTTGGCCGATGCGGATGTTTTCAAATCTTGGATGTGATATAAATCATTGTAATAGATCATTAGGATAACAATTAAGTAGAATATAGATTTCGATCCATAATATTTTTGCTCACGTTAAGGAGCATGTAGGAAGACTGCATTTTAGAGCATGTTGTATTAGGCTTGTGAGCCCAATCTATAAATCTGGATGTTGTCGGCTATATGTAATCAAAACTTTTGATAATACGAGTGTTTGAATCTGCATTTTCTACCATATTTTGTGTTTCTTCTGTTGTGTAACTCTTGCTGCACGGTCCAGACTATTCTCTTGGAGGACCCTCATACCGTGACTGCACCATATAGTCTTTCTTTTCTTCTTTTTGTTGCTCCAGTAAAGGATATTCTACAAAAATTCCCTCCTAACTTGAAACAAATTCCTACTGATTTTTTTGTGAATCCACAACTAGAGAACTTGATTCCATAGGTGGTGATGGTGGTAAAATTGAAGTGGAAGAGGAGTCGAGGTTTGCATAATAGGAAGAGTTGTGGTAGCTACAAGAATTAAAATTCCTTGTTCTTATTATCCCTTAGGTTGTTTGATCTTAGCTTTTTTCTACCAAAGGTTATGTTGTTTAGCGTCTTCTTGCTCTTCATCCCCTTAAAACACATGAGTTGTCTCCTATTGAGAAGGCTTATCTTTCGTCCTCTTGGAGGGCTTCTTGACATATAATTTTTGGTTGTCTCCTCTTGCATATTCTCCTTTTGACGTTTCTTTCTTCTTAGAGGAGTCAATCTTTGAGGACTCCTTTTAAGCTCCTCCCTTTGATATCTCCTCTTTGGATGATTCTTTCTTTTCCAAAGGGGTGAGCTAGAGGATTGGGAAGGGATGTTTAAGAAATTATTTTTCTTTCTATTACCTATTGTGTTCTAACCTCAATAGAGGTGTCGCCATTAATGGATTGATCAACCATATCATTTAGTTGATTGAATACTTAGTGTTATCAAAGGATGGGTTCTAATATCTTCTCATCTTCATCTAGGCCTTTGGGAACTCTAGTGAAATTGAAATTATCGACTTGAGGTATGGTCACTCTAAATTAATCCCTTATTCTCACCTCATGTTCATCCATTTGATAATCTTCTAGCTCAAGATCATGCTTGTAGAAAGTACCAATCATGGCCCCCCATCTTCCCTATAGGATAAAATATGCCAATGACTACATATAGGATCAAATATTCCTATGACTACATATAGGATCATGGTGAATAATGTCATTTCTAACAACACCAGGTCTTGGCATGGTGGTATTTTAAATAGGTGTACAACCCAATAGATATGGGGAAGTGTAATAACCCACCCTTAATTTTTTTAAATTTATAACTTGTTAGCATTAGAAATGTAATCAAAGATAAGCAACTGTAAATCAACTATCTTCCACTTTCTAATCACCTAGATCTCGATGTGGGAAAGGTGAGAGCATATAGTGATAAGGTTTACATAGCAATGTTGGAAAGAAACTACTTGTTCAGTGGGGTGAGTAGTATTGAAAGGAACCACATGTGTAGTGGGTACAAACTAAAATTAAACAACTCACAACTCTTCTAATTTTCAATGGTGAGTGCAGATCAGGAACCACTTGTGTAGTAGGGTTTGTACAAGAAAGCCTCTTATTTAGTGGATGATGAAAGATACCACATATTCAATTTTAATGAGGGTTAGTATCAAATCCAAATAAGAGCTAAATCACTGAATGGTCTACCAATTTAGTGTTACAATGAAATGATGTGGGAGAATAAATTTCAAGGTGTTTTTATGCTTTATTTGGTGATAGGAGTCTAGCTGAGTTGATTTAGGTTTGTGGACTTCATTGGGATCATAATCCAATGGTTAGGTTAGGATGAAGAGTCTAGAAATTCAAATTAATAAGCTTACCACCAAAAGGTGTTGCAACAATGAAGGTGTTATGAAAAGATTGCAAGTGTTGTCATTGATGTCAATCGATCAACTGGTTATCTACTAGTTGTTGTTAGTTGTATATGTTGAGGATACTGAGAAAATTGTAATAAAGATATGTTGCATGTGTTCAGTGGTTGCTCCAGATTTTGGTCTAGATTTTCTCCCATGGTTATGTGGTTCAAATATTTTGTTCATGATTTTTGGCAGATTTTATATTCGGATTTTTGGTTGCTGATTCGTTGTATAGTGCATGTTGTGTTCACCAGTTGTGAACTATGGTTTTCTATGTTTCTAGTTGAGGTCTGGGAGAAATTTTGTTGGTCTAGATTTCTCTTTGATGAAGTCTTATGACTTGTGGTTCTAGATTTGTGTTACATTTGTTCTATTGAAGATAGTTTCGATATTTGAAAGATTCATGCTTAATGGTTCTATGTGTTTTACACTGGTTTGGCTGACCTTGTGTGAAATACGATGAAGCATGTTGGATCTTCTTGGGTCCCTTGAAGTGTGTGTTTGGGTTGCCCTCATTCTAATTCCACCCTAGGATGCTTTGGCAATGACCAAATTTGAATTTGATTTGGATGACCAACTTTGGATATGTTTCAAAGTTGAAGATGGTGGTTGTCGCCCACAAAAGGATATAAAAGTCACGACAACCTGGGAATTGGACATTCCAACAGGTGACTAACATCTTTTCATGGTCGTTCATTTACTTGTCAAACCAGGGAACATATACTTGAAATGGAGCGGCACTGTATGTGCACTAAGAACCGATTTTAGCCACAACCTACTAGAAATGAATGCGTGAAAGGAATTCTATTTCTGGTGCAGGAACGTAAAACAAAGTCTCATCAACTTAAGCATAAATTAACTAAAATAGAAATCATAATAACCATTATTGGGAAATAAATCATGAACTGGTCTTATGCTGCAGGAACAAACACAGGGATGGATTCCTTATGCTGCAGGAACAATACAAGACTGGGTTTGCGCTAAACTTTCCTGAAATAAAATTCTAACTGATAAAACAACAGGAAGTAAAATACTAACTAAAGATACTTACTAAGTGGGCCCCCTTAGCAAGCATCAACCAATTTAAACAAGAGTTGAACTCAAAACTTCATCAGCTTTTTATTCATGAACTCAAAATCACATACATGGTTGTTCTGCTTGTAAGAAAACTTTAACACAAAGCTCTATTTTTCATTATAACAGTAATCTCAACACACTCTATTCTATCTCTATTCTCTAGTTTGGTTTCTTCTTAATCATCCTGTTCACTCATGCAGGAGGAACATTTATTTAAAGAAAAACAACTAACTAACTAGCTAACTAACAGAGAAAGATGCAGATATAAATGCCTTCTGAGGCTGAGGAACAGATTTCATAAATGCAAGTTTATTTGCTCATCAGATTAAGAGGGAATCTAGAACTCCACTCTTCCTATATTGATGATTAATTTGGTTTCTTCCTAATGACTCAGACAAAGAATCCTCGCTTGAAACGACTCCTTTGATGGTGTGCTGGAAATGACTTTTCCGCAAGGCCGTGTTTTGCTGTGCATTGACCCATTCATACCAGCTTTAACAACTAGTAGAACACATGGCAATAGAGGAAAAAGAAGGCATGCACTCATAATAGCACGATACTCCTCATTAATCACATGCATAAAATTCATCTTACTTATCCAAAAACTACATATATCGTATCAGTCAATTGGGAGGTCAAAACAAGGTAATGAACATACACATACTAAGATATTTAGGCTGCAAGAATATAGGAATGTCTGTCATAGAATACTACCCATTAACATGAAAAGTTTATAACCATAGAGTTTAAAACATCCATAAAAGAGAGCAAGGGTTTTTAAAACTATAACATGATATCCAAATTATAAACATATTCTGGGCTCATCATTTGCCCCCTACTTTAGCTAATGCTGGTCCTCCAGCATTAATCTTCCTGGTTGTGTCCCTGAAATCTGTAGGAGTAACATGGCCTTGTAGTGCAGTCCCAAACCTGTAGTAGAAACCCTTGCAATTCTGCTATCTTTCATATATGTGAGCTTCTGTGTCTTCATTAATATATGTGGCTAGATAAGGATATAGTGGCCACATCAAAGCAGGAGGTCTAAATGTTAGTGGAAAGCACAATTCAAATCTTTCCTGAAGACCCAACTGCATATATCTTTCCGATCTCTTGACAACTGCTCTTAGATTCAAGGGACTGTGGGGCTCAGACTTTCTTAGACCAACTGCCAGCTTTTCCCATCTTGTTTTACTTCTGGGAGCTGAAAGCTTCCAGAACGAATATGGTTGGCCTTTAAACTCGTCATAAACCTGTTTCCTAAGATCAAATATCCTTATTCTTGCTGCAGGATCATGAAATCTATATGCAACAGAAAACCAGGTCCTTAGAAATGTTTGAGGGTCTGAGCTTTCTGATCTAAGGGGAATAGGTTCTTTTCGCTCAGCTTCCTCATAATCCTCAAATTGTTTCCCATAATTAATTTCATTAGCTGCCCAGGACATAAGTGATCTCAAATTAATGTCACCTATGAAAAGAAGTGGATTCCACTTAGTTTCACAAGGGATTAATAAACCATGTAAATAAAATTCACACATAGAATTCCTTAGCCAATTAGGTGCTATTTGATAGGCATCATAGAATTCTTTAGCAAAATTAAGAACAGGGTCAAGGTTTTTAGAAATCCTCATTAACTAGAACCACAGAAACTGCTCTTTGAAGCACATTGCATACACTTTGGGCGGTGGCCTACATTCCATGATTTGCCTTGCCACCTTCATCATTTCATTCATCTTTTCTTTCACCTCCTAGATTTGCTGTTTTTGATTTTCAATCTCTTTCTGTAATTTCTTCTTCTCTTCCTCCCACAGACTTTGTTGCATTTGAGTTTTAGCCAGATGGCGGAAACTCAAGGTCTGAAGTGTCTCAGGCCTCTAGGTTATCTTAAGGTATTCTAAGTATTCGATTAGCAACGTTCTCTTATACACAACCAATGCCTGGTATGTTTCAGAGGGCAAAGGTATTGCATTGGATGTCTCAGGCTGCTCAAATTGCTCCTGTTCTTGCTGCAGGATGAACTCGTGTTGCTGGTTAGGAGGAAACTATGTTTCCTTAGAAATTCTTTCAATTGCATCAACCAAGTCATCAAGACTTGGCATCCTCTTTTTGTTATAGCCATCATGCTATACCTCCCCAACCTCTACTCTTTCATTTTGCAGTTCTTCAGGAATATCAGTTGAATTTTGTGGAATATTCTCAGATATACTCTGGGAATCATCATGTCTGACTTCCTCAAATTCTTAAGAAATAACTATAATTTCTAGTTGTCTGGAGGTTGAAGTGACTTTACTCCATTTTCTTGGTGAAATTCTTGTTGGGAATGTAACAGGTGTATGAGGTTCTTTTGCAGCTTTTCTCTTCCTAGTTCGCTTGGGGGTTTGAGACTCAATAGGAGAGGATGATGAAACTGTGGTGACATTAGGTGTTGTTGCAGGAAAAAGCTGGGTAGCATGTTTTCACTTTGCTATTTGAGGGTTTGCTTCAGGGGTATGTTCAGCACTAGATGGTTCGCCTATTTTTGTTTTCACTTTCTCTTTCCTTGATGCAGACCTAGTTTTAACTTGGTTAGAGGGCTCAGTTATAGTGGCTGTAGGACTAGGTGCTACAGGAGAAGCAGGTGATTCTTGCTCAGCATCTCTACTCGAAGACTCTACTCTCCTTCTCTTTTTCTTGGATTGTGCAGGCAGTGTTCTAAGAGGTTTTGGAGGTTGCAGTCCTTTCTGGGCAACAAATTCTTGCCAAGAAAGGGGTGATGCGTCCCTCAGGGAAAACTCAGTCAACAGTTTAATAAGGGCATGATGGGAGATGGAATTATTTTTACTCTTCTGAGTTTCACAGGCACTACACTCCAAAAGATTTAACAGGAAATTTGGGATGTTGACAACTAACCCGTGCCTCATATGACTTAACAATTTGAAGTGATAGGAATGAAAATAGGAAAAGCGTCCTTCACAAGTTAAATACCTGATTATAAAGGAGGCATATTCTGAATATGGATAAGGCAGTGACACCCTTTTGCATCCTTGCTTTGAAACCTCCAAGGGTCCATCAGTTGGCAATGTGAATTCTGCCCTGGTAGAGACGACAACCCTTCCTGAAGGAAAGTTTTCTCCAGCTGCAGGAAGTCCTGTTACTTCAACAATTCTTTCCTCTGTTACAACAACTATTAAACCCCATACTGTAGCCTCTCCTTCTGAAAGAGTTCTCAGAGATTCGCCTGCAACTTCTTCATCAAAAGAATCAATCCTTAAGAAGTAATTCAACCATCCGCACATACTGAATGCCTGAACTATTTGAGTGTCTTGTGTTAAGGCCTCATGAGCTATTGGTTCATGTTGTACTAGCTGACCACCCATATTCACAACCATTTCTGTTAAAACACCTGAATCTCATCCTCTTCTGAATATTTGAAAAACACTTTTCTTTGCTTTGTTTCTTTCGTTTCGGCTTCTTTACCTTTTTACTTTACCAAAAAAAATGATATAAAAGATAATTTGCATGCAATGATTTTTAGGAACTACTTGATTAAGTAGTTAATGTGCTGATCAGGGAAAATCATGCATTCATTTGGCGGCAAGTACGATAAAAATTATCTTTAATAGACGTGGCAATGGCAAAAGGAAATAATTTGAAACAGATTATCCCCGCCCCCTACTTAGGATTTGGCATGTGTCCACACATGTGTGAAAGGATAGGCGAGGAACTGGCAGTAATGACTGATAGACATATTGTAATAAATGAATAAATAAAATGAACGAATGATGTGCCAAATAAAAAGAATATCGCATACCTTGTAATTAATGCTCGTGGATGTTGGGAGATATCACAGCACAACCGAAAATGACTGCTTGAAAAGAAACCATAAATGAAGGTGGTACGACAAGTGGATGACATGGAAAAGAAAAATGGAATGAGTGATGGATGGTGATGGATGGTGATGGAGAAAGTGGCTTTCGTAAAAAGAAAACCTTTATTATGGACGTTCAACATAATTTCAAAGAGATGTTGCAAGAAGAAGACCGAAGCCTTTTGCTGCATGAAGATCACTGGCCACAGGGGAAACAAACTGCTGCATGAATTCTTCTTTTGAAGTTGGCTTATGGTACAACTGAAGACAGTGTCCATTAACCAACAGTTTGAAGCGGATAGGATTGATTGTTGCCAACTGAATCGAACCATTATCAAATACATTTTCAATTTCATATGGACCAAGCCACCTTGTTGTAAGATTACCTTGATTCTCTTTATACTTGGAGTTGTAGAGTAAGGCCCAATCACCAATGGAGAAATGCTTTGTGCGGATATTGTGGTCATGTCATTTCTTTCTTTGCTGTTGTATTGCTTCAGTGTGCTGGAGGGAAGCTTTCCTCATCTCATCCAATGCATTTAACTATAGGAGGCGTTCCTTTTATGCTTCTGAAAGATCAATTTGAAGCTGAAGTGCAGTTCGTAAGGTCTTATGCTGAAATTCAATTGGCAACATGGCAGTTTTACCATAAAGTAACTCAAAAGGGGTAAACCCTGTAGTTGTTTTTCATGTTGTCCTATAAGCCCAGACTGCTTCTGGAAGACGACTACTCCAATCTTTCTTGTGTAACTGGACTGTTTTTGTAAGGATTGCCTCCAGTTCTCTGTTAGTTACCTTTGCCTAACCATTGGCTTGAGGGTGATAAGGGCTTGATTTCTTGTGTCTGATCTTATAGTCATTCATCAATGCAGTGATCAGGGTTGAAGTAAATTGAGCTCCTTGATCAGTAACAAGTTCTCTCGGACTCCAAATCTAGTAAAAATTTGTTCATAAAGAACTCAACAACCTTATTGTCACGTGCATGTGTCATTGCTTTTACTTCCACCTATTTTGTCACATAATCAATGCAAACTAAAATGTAGGATTTTTCATTAGATGGAGGATCAATTGGCCCAACAAAATCCATTCCCCACTTATCAAAGGGAGTAACCACCACTTGTGGGTACACAGGCATTTCATCAGACTTCGTTGGTCTCCCCATTCTTTGACATCTGTCACATTTTCTGGTGTACACTACAACATCCTTATGTAGTGTGGGCCAATAGTACCCTGTATTAAGCACTTTCATTGATGTTCTTTTAGATGCAAAGTTCCCACCACATGGCTCATCATGACAAGCATGCAGAATGTCATATGTCTCATCTTCTCTAACGCACCTTCTCATGACTTGATCTGGTCATGTATAGAATAAACAGTCTACTATCCAAGAAAAGTTAAAACTTTTCTCAATCAACAGCTTTCTGTCCTTTGGTGAGAAGTGAGCTGGTATCTTGTTAGCTGCTAAGTAATTTGCAATATCCGCATACCATGGTGTTTGAGCAGCAATAAAAAATAGATGTTCATCAGGAAAACTATCATCAATTACCTTAGATGTGGTAGGTGTAGGTGTTTGAATTCTTGATAAGAAATCAGCCACCACATTTGCCCTGTTTGGTTTGTCAATAACTGTGATATCGAATTCTTGCAACAATAGTAGCCACCTTGCTAATCTACCAGATATGGCAGGTTTATTCATAAGGTACCTTATTGTTGCATGGTCTGTATGAACATATATTTGATAACCAGTGACATAATGCCTAAATTTGTTTAGAGCATAGACAACTGCTAGCAATTCTTTTTCTGTGATAGTATAGTTTAATTCTATGCCTTGAAGATTTTTGCTGATGAAATAGATGGCATGCTCAATGGAATTCTCCTTATGTCCTAACACTGCCCCTATGGCATAATCAGAAGCATCTGTATGTATATGAAAGGGCAGACTCCACTTTGGTCCTTGAAGAACTGGTGTTTTAGTAAGTAAGTCCTTAAGCTGCAGGAAAGATTTGTCACAGGCCTCAATCTAGGTAAATTCACAATCCTTAGTCAATAAAGCATACACGGGACTGGCTATTTTGCTGAAATCTTTAATGAATCTTCTATAGTATCCAACATTCCCTAAGAAGCTTCTAACATCTTTTTGTTTCATAGGTGTTTGCAAAGTTAGAATAACTTCTATTTTTGCGGGATCAACCTGAATTCCTGCTGGAGAGATATGATGGCCTAAAACAATTCCCTCTTGCATCATCATAAAACACTTCTCACTATTAAAAGAAAAATTATGCTCCTTACATCTTTTCAAAACTTTCTCCAAATTTGATAATGCTTCTTCATAAGTTACTCCATAAGTGGTGAAGTCATTCATATAGATCTCCATAGAATCATGAGAAATGTCAGCAAAAATACTAATTACTGCCCTTTGAAATGTTGCAGGGGCGTTACACAGGCCAAAAGGTAGGACAGAGTAAGCAAAAGTCCCCCATGGACAAGTAAAGGTTGTTTTATCCTGATCCCCAGGGGAAATTTTAATTTGATTATATCCACTATATCCATCTAAAAATGAGAAATACTTTTTACCAGACAATGAGTCTAGTACTTGATCAACAAATGGAAGTGGAAAGTGATCCTTTTTAGTTGCAGTATTCAGCTCCCTGTAATCTACACAAACTCGCCACTTCCCACCTTTTTTAGGAACAATCACCAATGGAGATACCCATTGACTGTCTGAAATAGGATAGATGAAACCAGCATCAAGCAACTTTTGGTGTTCATTTTTAACTATTTCCCTGAGTGTTGGGTTTATCCTTCGTTGAGGTTGCCTAACAGGTGAACAATCTTCTTTAATGTAGATCCTATGAGTACACAGTTGAGGATCTATTCCCTTCATATCCCCATAGTCCCATGCAAAAACTTTGTGTTGATCTTGCAACATTTTAACTAGGGTAATTTGCTGAGATTTAGGTAGCTGATTGTTGATATTCAGATAGTGGTCTGGAGACAGCTCAATTTGTTTGGTAAGATCATTCATGGAATGTACTGGCAAAGGTGGTGTCTGTATTTCTTGTGGGAGCAAATGTTGATAGACTGCAGGGATTTTAAATGGTGGTTTTTCAGGATTTAGCTGCTGTAGGAAGCACTACTGAGGATAGTCATTTAAAACAGATGGGCTACTTATGTCAGAATTGGACTGCAAAATTTTGAAAAGCAGGTCATCCTCACTCTGAAGTTGGGAGAATGGATTAGTTTGTAGCATCATTAAGTGAGCCAATGAACTGACTTCTTCTGTTTCCTCACCCAAATCTAGCCAAATTGGGTGAGACAAATCTGGCTGAGGTTGAGCAAGTGGGTATAAAGCCAATTTCTTTGTTGACTGACCATCAGAGATTGTCATGTTTCATGAGCGACATCATATAAAAGCATCAACTGTGGCTAACCATGGTCTTCCTAGAATGATAGGATATCCTCCCAAGGTTGCTTTGGTGGACAATATGGTGAACTCTGTCAGGTATTCCCAAGACTCAAGGTTGACAACTATATCTTCTACCATACCATCAAGTGCAGTGGAACTATCAGCGAGCTGCAGAATGGTAGGTGTAGAACTAATGGTTAGGATATTAAAATATTCCATAGTATGCTTGGTCATTATATTAATGGATGCACCAAGGTCAAGTAAAATATTTTTTACCGTCTGACCATTAATATTGACTTGCACCACAGGACTTCCAGAGTCAACATATTTTGGCATAACTACCTTTCCTAACATAATATCTGCCAAATGTCCTAGAACATGGATAGTTTGGGGGTCATTTTTCTTTCTTCTAGGTTTTTTCAAACAAGCCTCCTTAATGGCTTTCCCATATATTGGAACATCTTTAATGGCTTGAAAAAGAGGGATTTGAATGTGTACATTTTTTAGCTGATCCAAAATATCAAAGGTAGGCTCTTTTATAGACTTAGGTGTATTGATTTAAAATCTCTAAGGAAAAGATGGTTTTACTGGATGTTGCAAGACAGACTTCTTAGAGGCATTATCTAATGTAGGTATCTATTTTGCAGGACCAGTCAGTTTTTCAACAGAGGGAGGATCTTGTATTTTAGTAATTACTGGTGGCTATGGAGCAGGTAGGGTGGTTCCAGACCTGAGATGGATATCATTAATATTTAGGGCATAGGCTGGATACTGATTGGCTTCTGCAAAATACATTGGTTGCTGTTGCTACTGCTTATTATTAGGATTTGACAATGGTTGAGTAGGCATAGGAGTTTGTTTTGGAGGGCCAATATTTGCTGCAGGAGCTACAGATGGCGGCATGAGGGCCTGAGTTTGTGGTTTTTGAAGCTACAAAAATCCAGGAGATTGGTTCAGCCATTGTTGAGAACCTCTCCATTGAGAATTCTACTGCCAGTTACCTTGGGGTGGAGCCCATTGTCCTTGTGGGTGCTACCAACCTCCTTAAGGAGATTGCCATTGTGAATTTGGATAGCTAGGCCATTGTGGTTGAGAGGTATTCCATGGTGGTGATGGGCCATATGCAGGTTTCCATTGGTTACTATAATTAGAGTAAGGATTACCAAAATTTAGAGGGTCTTGAGGCATACCTTGTCTTTGAGCCCATGGTCGCCTTTGTGCAACGTAGAATACTTGGTCATCATCACCTTCTACTACCTTAAAGTCAATAGGTAATTGCTTAGCCTACATGTTAGCCACCATCTTACATCTACAGTCACGCTTCTTTTGCCGACAATTTGGACAGAACTCAGACAAGATTGCTTTAGCTTCCTCATGTTTCTTTTGAGCTTGCATAGTATCCAAGTGTGTAGCCATATTATTTATGATATCTTGCTTGAAATCAGACAACAAATTTGAAATCTCCATCCGTGAAACTCCATTATTAGAAGCCTTTCCCATTGTGGCCTAATGACCTCTTCCCTTCTTGACACTTGCTCGAGAGTAATTGCAGCATATGTTCTTAATATCATCCCAAGGCACTTAGGTTATATCTCCTCCTCCCATTAGATCCAAAGCATCAATATAGGAATCATTAATTCCCCTTAGAAAAAGTAATTTATGAGATTCTTCATTGAGAGTATGGTCTGAATTCTTCTTCAAGGAAAACAAAAACCTTGAGACATAGTCTTCCAAGCTTTCATCCTCCTTTTGCTGAATTTGAAATATATCATCACCCTTACTACCACTCTTGCAATATTCCTTATATTTCTTAAGAAACTTTGTTTGCATGAGTGCCCAACTATCAAAAACATTCCTCCCCAGACTCATGAACCATCTTAGAGGGCCCTCCTTCAAATTAGCAAGAAACAACTTCAGCTTGTGAGCATCTGTGGTATAATCATAACTTCGACAGAGGATGTCAAACTCAAACAAGAAAGTGTCTGGGTCCTCTGTAACTAGTCCATAGAACTTGGGAAGTAATGAAGAAGGAATATTTTTGAGGTTATCATTATCTTGGTGGGAAATAATAGGGAATTCAAAAGCATGAGGTCGGTTAGGTGGATTTTGTGCCATATTTGCTTGATGAAGTATCAAAGCAAATGGATTTTTCTGGGGTTCTTTGTCAGCAAGGTCAAAGGGAAATTCAACGAGTGGGTCTTCAACAAATGGATTGATGTCTTGGTCTCCTTCTTCCTCAAATAGATTGTAAGCTAGTTCAAAATCGTTATCAATAAGGAAGGGTTTGGGAAGAATCTCCCTAGAGCGTCTCTTCTTCTATGCATGTAACAGACTTAACTGAAAATTGAAGGATTTGAAAATTCCTGAAAACACACTAAGCTACTGCTAACAATGACTATGACAGGTTCTTAGCTTGACACCATCCCCGACAATGGCGCCAAAAATGGTTGTCTCCCACAAAAGGATATAAAAGTCACGACAAATCCTAACCTGGGAATTGGACATTCTAGCAGGCGACTAACATCTTTTCATGGTCGTTCATTTACTTGTCAAACCAGAGAACGTATACTTGAAATGGAGCGGCACTATATGTGCACTAAGAACCGATTTTAGCCATGACCTACTAGAAATGAATGCGTGAAAGGAATTCTATTTCTGGTGCAGGAACGTAAAACAAAGCCTTATCAACTTAAGCATAACAACTAAAACATAAATCATAATAACCATTACTGGGAAATAAACCATGAACTGGTCTTATGCTGCAAGAATAGATACAGGGATGGATTCCTTATGCTTTTTGAACAATACAAGACTGGGCTTGCGCTAAACTTTCCTAAAATGAAATTCTAACTGATAAAACAATAGGAAGTAAACTACTAACTAAAGATACTTACTAAGTGGGCCCCCTTAGCAAGCATCAACCAATTTAAACAAGAGTTGAACTCAAAACTTCATCATCTTTTTATTCATGAACTCGAAATCACATACATGGTTGTTCTACTTGTAAGAAAACTTTAACACAAAGCTCTGTTTTTCATTATAACAGTAATCTCAATACACTCTATTCTATCTCTATTCTCTAGTATAGTTTCTTTTTAATCATCCCGTTCACTCACGCAGGAGGAATATTTATTTAAAGAGAAACAACTAACTAACTAACTAACTAACAGAGAAAGATGTAGATATAAATGCCTTCTGAGGCTGAGGAATAGATTTCATAAATGCAAGTTTATCTGCTCGTCAGATTCAGAGGGAATCTAGAACTCCACTCTTCCAAGATTGATGATCAATTCGGTTTCTTCCCAATGACCCGGACAAAGAATCCTCGCTTGAAACGACTCCTTCGATGGTGTGCTGGAAAAGAATTTTTCCGCAAGGCCGTGTTTTGTTGTACATTGACCCGTTTATACCAGCTTTAACAACCTGTAGAACACATGGCAACAGAGGCAAAAGAAGGCATGCACTCATAATAGCACGATACTCCTCATTAATCACAAGCATCAAATTCATCTTACTTATACAAAAACTACATATATTGTATTAGTCAATTGGGAGGTCAAAATAGGGTAATGAACATAGACATACTAAGATATTTAGGTTGTAGGAATATAGGAATGTCTGTCATAGAATACTACCCATTAACATGAAAAGTTTATAACCACAGAGTTTAAAACATCCATAAAAGAGAGCAAGGGTTTTTAAAACTATAACATGATATCCAAATTATAAACATATTCTGGGCTCATCAGATGGTATAAATGCAAAATGAGTTAATGATGGAAAGATAAGAGAGGCAAGATCAAAGAAGAAGAGCGATAAAGATAAAAGAGAAAGTA
>CM021109.1:391905810-392096685 GCA_007115665.2 Sequoiadendron giganteum | reverse complement strand
AGGGATGGCATTGAGAGGTTTGGATTCAATCTAGAGGATTGAATGGTGAAAGATGGAGGAGATTGAGAGAATTTTGGTGATTGTATCTACCCATGAAAACACCAGGAAAGAGAAGAGGAAAGATTGATGGAGGAGGATTGAGAGAAGAATTTGGAATTTGTCTCCAAAACTTCCCGTGAAGTTTCAAAGCATTAACTGTGACATATTTTAGACATAAATTAGACATAGGATATCTAATTCATTTTTGAGGAAATGTAGATGGAATATTCCTTATGCCTTTATTCAAATATTTTGATTTATTTAAATTAGCAAAAGAGGGATAAATAATTAAATAAAATGAACTATAGAAGTTGTTTATAAATTAAACGGAAGAATATGGCAATTAATCAATAAAGTGTTTTAATCTTTATTTAATTAATTTAAGATCGATGTGATAGAATAAATTAGGGATTTGATAATTAAATCAAACAAAGTATTTAATTTTGTTTATTTAATTAAGATGAATTTAAATGTGACGTAATTGTGAACTATATAAATAAATATTTCTATTTATTCAATAGTAGAGGAAATTAGGATAATTAATCAAATAATTTGTATTTAATTAATCGGATGCAAAGATGGCAAGACTACTGACATGATATGAAATGGTATTGACTGCCAGACTAATGATCCTGATATGTTAAAATAGATGGGAAAGCTGATCTTAAAAATTCCAGGCCTCAACAAGCCTTTACAAGCCTTTTAAAAGGCGCATGTGTATTAGGTCGTGGAATCAACCTGTAACCATCCGATTAAAAATTCAATCGATGATTTGATGGTAATAAATAAAATCCCTATTCAAGGCTAAAATATCCCTGAAATTAAATGGTAATTTATTATTGTGGCGATATTTCCCCAAAATTAATGGAAGGAATATAATATTACTGGTGAATATAATTAATATTTGTAATTATAGTATAAAATACTGGCGAATTAGTTCCAATGAGGCATCATTTAAAATATAATGTATAGGCGAATTAATCGAGACAAAATTACTTTTTTATAAAAACCTGGCGATTCAACATCCTTTTTAGCTTGTACTATTCGTCATTTCGGGAGATCCCGATTTCAATTATTTTCCAATTGGCAAAGATTTGCCATGAAATTTTTCCCTGAAGTATACCTCAAAGTTAACACCCAGGAGTTTGAATAAGGTCTAAAATGCACTTGTATCACATTTGATATAGAAATTATAGTGTTGTTAAGCTATAACCAACCTATCAAATCACTCAAAGAGCACATCAAATATGACAAAGATCCACTCTAATGCAAGATTTCAATTTATACCACTCCAATAACTCCACAACTCACTCAAGTGGACTGAAAGGATAATTTGTAGGTTTGATATTCTCATATATAACAGATCTGAAAGCCTCAAATCAACAAGTAGAATCAAGGCATGCACTCCAAGAAGGTCTCCAAACCACAACCAATCTCCTCATAATGAAATGAAATACCCTAGTAAGGACTAGGTGGCCCAAATAGGATCTAAAACAACTTCTAAATGGAGGAAATTTATTCCAAAAACCTCACATCCCCCTTGCCACAAGGTCTATGGCCAGCTAGGAGGGTGATTTTCTCTCAAAACTCAGATTCTCCATCAAAAAATCTACTAACTTGAAGACTTTGTCACCCAATGCCAGGGAAAAGGTTGAACCATTACCCAAAATAAATTTCTTAGTGCTTCAATCTACAACATATAAAATAAGGTACAACATATGCAAGAAATAGTATGGCCCAATAAGCATAACCTCAAGAAATTTCATTCCAACACTTTGCAAGTCAGAAAATTAGACCAAAATGCAACTAAAAGATATCAAATGAAACCATAACTGAAATACAACTAGAAATATTCACCAATAACTCCAATGGCGACTCTTGCAGTGAAGCCACTCTAATGTCCAGCTAAGGAGTATCTCTCAACTCCAAAACTAGAGCAACCTTGAAGGTTTTTGTCCTCAAAGCTTGAACGATTCAATCCTCAAACCAACAAATTTCTATTATCAATCTTCAACATGGACCAAATGAGAGGACAAGGTGAGCTTAAAAAAAAATTAGGCCTCCTAAATTCAAATGCCATTTTCCCTCCAAAAGGGATGCCCATCTCCAAAAAGAATATTTAATTCAATTTTATTTTCTTTTAACCCTCATCTAGGTGTCTACCTTAAGAAATTAAATTTTCCTTTTAAAAACAACTTAAGTGACCTTTTCCTAGCGTTGAGCACAAGGGGGGTCACAATTTAACTTTAAGTCATAAAATCACCTTTTTGAAGACTTAAGTAATGGGTGAATAAATATTATTTCGAAAACACCTGAACTCACCATAACTAAAATTTCCAACCATTGCATTAAAATGATAGAGGAAAGAGGCTAGGACCATACACCAAAAAATAACACTTACTAAAAATAATAAATTGCTAAAAATAGTGAGTCAAATCTCCAAACTAGCTCAATCAAAGTCAAACTGAAACTTACTAAAAATAGCAGTATTGTTGACAAATGCCCAAAAAAAACCTAGAAAAACCCATAAAATTCCACTAGTAACATCAATATACTCCTCTAAAACTGTTGACATGAACTTCGAAAGTTTACACAAACTACCAAGTAAGGGAATCCAAAAAAATGGACATTATAGTCCTCCCTTCCCAAAAATTGCTTGTCCTCAAGCAATTCCATCATAACTCTCCAAAATCATCCTAGACCAATTCAAATTGAAACCAAGTATGATCCCAAGGTCCCAAGTCAATCTAGAAGATTTGTAGCTCTGTCTACTCAAAGAATTGTCTTGCTAGACATCCATGCAAGAGACCTCCTAAAAACTACTAGTAAGAAGAGCAATCAAATACTACAAACTCTCAATCAACTCTTTAGAGAATTTCTCTCCACAATCATGAATCTAGTTGGTCCAAATTGTCATCCCCTTCATCTAAAGCCATAAATCAATCCTGTTAAGGGGTTGAATAGACTGAAAATATGTAAACTTGCAACTATCCAAGTTTGAAATGGGTAACTCATGATCTGATTTATGAAAAACCAGCACCTCGAAAGAAGAACAATTGCCACAACATTGAAAATATTTAGCCAAAATAAAATTAATGATCATTCTCTTCGCTAGAAATATCTCCCCAAGAGTCAATAACTCATCAATATACCAAGTTTTTCTCAAAATATCTCTCCAATCCACTTGTATGAACATAAATGGACTCATTAGATTACTGAAGAGAGAGGTAACAACTTTATTTTCACCACTTTGATCTAGAACATCCCAAGGTATGCTTCTTCCACCATATTTTATTCCCATCATTCCATGCATATGATCTCGGGCAAGGAAAATCTCCCCTAAAGTGACTCTACCATGTTGGGGTTGTGCATAATTTATCAGCTTGTGAGCCAAATCAAAAGAAAAATTGATAAAATTTGAAGTCTCCACACAAGGCCTCGCCATTCTATTATCATCTAAATAAGCATAGTACTCTTCTCTTTGTAGTGAATCCACAAGGTCAACCCCTAAACCATAATGGTCCAATCCATCATGAGTCGTCACAAAAATAAAATCAGCACAAGATAAATATTCCTCTATCTCATTGTCTTCATGCATCTCAAAAAAAGGATTAGAAAATGATAGCTTTGCTTCCATATCAAATAGGGGGTTGTAAATTTGAGAACTATTTTCACCTTTTTGCTTGGAATTTATTCCTTGATAATGATTAGATGCTCCTTGCATTATCTTGCATGTAATAGTACTAGATTCCCCTTTGGACATTCCTCTCAATACCACTTTCCTATCACCATCCTGAAATTTTAGATCCATGGATTTTAAGTTCAAGGTGATCTCCCCCAAGGAACAAGGGAATTACATACCCAAAACAACATTTGTAACTCATTTATTCACAACATAAAAGTCATCATTGACTTCGTAGTGGTTTAACAAGATTCTTAATTGTAGTATTTTCCTTACACAAGTCATTGTGTGACCATTGGAAACCATGACCTTGAAACCTCCAAATTTCTTAGTTTTGAGCCCTCGTTGTGCTACAATAGCCTCATCAATGAAGTTATGTATAGCACCTATATCAATGAGAGCAAAAATTTCTACCCTTTTAACAAACATCTAAGTTTGAATAAATCACTTCTATGTAGACTAGAGAGCTTGGATTCCTTCACTTCCTCAGACTCTTCTTTTGAACCTTCTTCTTCACTTTCCTTTGTTTTAGCTTATTGATCTGATTTTTTTGATTTTGATCCATCAATTGAATATGCCTTCAATTGATGATTCTTCCTCTTTTCCCAACACTTCCTAGGGCCCATGGTTCTTTGCATGCGAAATAGAGATTCTTCTTTCTTAGCTCCTTTTTGTAGGCTTCTTCCACCTTCTTCGTGGGTGTTGTTTTGGGTTGAACCTTCTGCTAGTTATCATGCCTCTTGTCTCTATCATGCAGGAAGGTCATAGGTGGAAACTTGTTCTTTGGGGTTGCAAGCTCCATGCTTCTTGCCTTCCTTATCATCTCATAAAGAATTGGTGGGTCAAAAGAATTAATCCATCCTTTCAATGGTTCCATTAGCCCTTCACTAAAAAGGACTACAAGCCTCCTCTCTGTGATACCAAGTACCATAACCAAAAGTCTCTGGAACTTTGAAATGTATGTATCAAGAGAGCCATACTATTTCAATTGTGCAAGCTCTCTAAAGTGTATTTCAGGATCCTTTTTATCAAACCTCTTGATGAGTTTGTTAGTGAACTCATCATTATGGCCAAGTGTGCTAAGTCCATGATACCACCATCCACAAGCTACCCCATCAAGATGCAAGGCAGAAAATTTGATTACCTCATTCTTTGGAATGGGTTTAAGTGATAAATAATTATCTAGCTTCTGAACCCAAGCTCTAGATTTACACTTATCACTACCGTCGGAGTATGCTAGGGTGACCTATCCTGAAGCATTATAGATATCTCTCTACATTGGTGGCCCTCTGTTCTCCACTCTTCCACCCTTTTCCTTCATTTGGTTGAGATACTCATCCAAGGTCAATAAGTCACAAATCTCAACTAGTAGAGAAACATACTCCATATAGGTTGTTCTAACTTCATCCACTAAGGGTACTTTCTCCTCTAGAGAAACATGTGGCTCCTCTGTGTGTGTGAATGTGGGATATAAAGGTATAGGAACATATCTTGATACTTTTGTAACAATATGTCCTCTAGTGTTTGACTGGTTAGTGGAGCTAGTTTCACATTGTGGCACTTGATTAACTTGTGGAATCCCTTGATTCATCTTCCCCAACATTTGCGACATCATATCAAGCATAGCATCAAATGTTTTCTTTGCTCTAAAATTGGGACTGTCAGGCTCAATAATTTTTTAGTGGCTAATATTTTCTAATTGGCTAATAGTTGAAATTTGGAATAGTTCGAGCTATAAAGTTACTTGAATTGCCACATTTTTATATAAAAATATTATATTCTTATTTAAATTGCCAAAGAACTTGCTTTATTAAAAAATTTAACTAAAAAAATTGTCACAATATTTGATGCATGATTAGATCAAATTTGCTAAAAATTTATAAATTATAGTAGAAATTTATATTAATTCATCAATAGTAATATCATAATTATTAGTTGCTTTAGGACCATATTTCTAATCTCTAGTTTCCACCATTGATTTACAATATAATCTAATGGACCTTGTTGTATTCCATGAGGTAAAATGTACCCACAATTTGTAATGCTCATGGGGACCACAATTTTGGGTCTCATGAGCATTATTGATCATGGGTACATTTTATCTCACAAAGTACAATGAGGGTCATTAGATCAATAATCCTAAAGAAATTTCGAGCCCCATGAGAATTATAGATCATGGGTAAAGTTTACCTTGTAGAATATAATGAGGTCCATTCTATTATATTTTAAAACAATGGTGACAAGTAAATATTATAGTTTACCCCCTTAAACCCATTAATTATTTCCACCCTCATGCCCCTACTTTTCTATGAGAATTTTTTTTAGATTTGATAGATTCACCATCATAATTAATGTAATTTCCTATTATTTTTCAAGATTTGCCAAAATTCTCTACAAAATTTTAGTGATGTAAAAAAATTTCCAATAAAATTAATTATTTTTTCAAAAAAAGGAAAGATTCACCAATAAAAATTAATATTTTTTCTAAAAAGTGAAAGACTCACCAAGATTTTATCTTTTTTGAGGGGGTTTCTTAAAGTTATCACTGGTCAGGCTCGCCTAGTGCCTTTCCCTTACTTGCCATATCCCTTGATACACTTTCATTGTTACTAAAAGAATCCAAATGGATTCCAAGAATCCTTTAAACTACTTGTCCTTTTGGAATTGGTCAAGGCTGCTATTGATTTTTTTTTTTTTCTTTGTCATAATGTCTTCTTTCTCTTTACTCACAGATGATCACAACTGCATAGCATGTGTTAGAAGCATAGATTGACAGGATGACTAACTCTAATGTCACTAATAACCCACCCTTAATTTTTTAATTTTTTTGCAACTTGTTAGCATTAGAAATGTAGTCAAAGATAAACAGTTGTAAATCAACTACCTTCCACTTTTTGATCACCCAAATCCTGATGTGGGCAAGGTGAGAGCATACAGTGGCAAGACTAGGTATTTAAAGGCATTTCTCTAATTATTGCAATAAAGCTCTAAAATTATGCTCTTGAATTTCTCTTGACAATAATGCTTTCTCATAAAATCTCCTTCTAGTCTTCAAGTTTCAAATGGTGAAAAGACTAGGTATTATAGGCATTTCTCTAATTTCTTGAGAATTAAATCTTGATAGCCGATATTTAAAATTTTAATTTTAATGTTAAGATGGCCACTCTGATATATCCAAAATTGGGTCCTGGGTAAGAAGGGGGACCCGTTTTCCCTTGGGAAAATGGACAATGATAACTTTAAGAAACCCCCCTCAAAATAAGATATAAAATCCTAGCGAATCTTTCATTTTTTTAGGTAAAATATTACTTTCTATTGGCAAATATTTCCTTTTTTTTCAATTTTTTTTTAATTTTATTGGTGATTTTCCTTACATCTCTTAAATTTTGTGGAAAACTTTGGCGAATCTTAAAAAATAATAGGAAAATGCATTAATTATGATGGTAAATCTATCCAATCTAAAAATAATTCTCATGAAAAAGTAGGGTCCCTAAGGTGGAAATTATCGATGTGTTTAAGGGTAGACTATAATAGTTACTTGCCACCATTGTTTTAAAATATAATATAATGGACCTCATTATATTCTACAAGGTAAAATGTACCCATGATTTGTAATTCTCACGAGGCTTGAAATTGTTTTTTTATCATTGATCTAATGACCCTCATTGTACTCTACGAGGTAAAATGTGCCCATAATCTATAATGCTCATTAGACCCAAAATATTGGGCCCCATGAGAATTACAGATTGTGGGTACATGTTACCTCATAGAATATAAGGGCCATTAGATTATATTAAAATAAATTGTGGAAACTAAAGATTAGAAATACGGTCCTAAAGCAACTAATAATTATGATATACTATTGGCAAATGAATATAGATTTCTACTATAATTTATAAAATTTAGGCGAATATAATCTAATAATGTATCAAATATTATGGAAATTTTTTGAGTTAAATTTTTTAATAAAATAAATTCTTTAGCGATTTAAATAAGACTATAATAAAATTTTGTAAAAATGTGGCAATTCAAGTCACATTATAACTTGAACTATTAGCCATTTTGGATTCCCAAATTTCAACTATTAGCCAATTCACGAATATTAGCCACTAAAAAAATCAATGAAAATGGGTCCTGACCCAACTCTCTAGGACATTTAATGTCAAGGGAAAAATAACAATTGGTTGCACTTGTTCAATGCTTGTAATTTCTTGAAAAGTGATACAAATGAGTTCCAGAATGCATAATTTTAGGAAATTATGGGGTCAATTAGGCTCAATAATTTAGGGGGAGCAAAACATAAAGTGAAATTATCAAGGGTGTCAATTTTCGATGCTAAAGGTATTTAAATTTCTTGATATGTTTTCAAAATTGTTTCACATCATTACATACAATTAAAATTTTGACTAAGATGCAAGGAGGGAAACAAATATGTTACTCATCCCTAACATAGAAATAACTACTAGTACTTTAAGCACTAGACATTTTATATATTCAAGGAAAACAATATTTTGAAGGTCAAAAGTACAAATAATGAATTAGGTTTAGAATCATGAGGAAAAAGGTCAAAACCATAGGTGCATGGAATAAAACTAAAAAAATAGGTTTAAATGATTAGAAAGAGTATCATCTCTTAATATTTCAAAGTTTCATAATCTAGAGTCTAATAGTAAAAAACAAAATTAGAACATAAAGCTCAAGTTACAACATAATATCCTATTGTCACAAACAAAGCTAAGCACTCTTATCTCTTTTATAAATTTTATAAAATATTTGAAAATTATTTATAAATTATATTACATTATCTAGGTTGATTTTTTGTTGATTAATTTAATTACTTAATTAGGACATAAATAAATACAAAATTAAAATATAAAGCATAGGGACATGTAAAGAAAATTTGGTTAGGAAGGAGAAAATATATTGATAATATAAATCTAATAAAGAAAGTATTAAGGGGTGCAAATACTAACCAATGTAGATAAAATCTAAAATATAAGATGAGGTTACAAAATCATCATATCTAAAATAACAAGGTAAAATAATAAAAATCTAAGATAAAACACTAAGGGATGTAGGAAATGTGCATTCACCAATTTACGTACAAAAATAAAATACTTCTTATAGACACCTTAAAAAATGTATTTCCTTAATATCTCATATATCCCTAGTATCACCTATCATATACCTATTCTTCATTAATTAAATAAATTATCACACTTTATATTTAATTATTGATACCATTTCTCCTAAGTCCTAATCCTATTCCATAATTACTAATTCCATTTTCCCAAGTCCTAATAACCTAGTTCTCTTTCCCCTTTGCATATGATTTAATAAATATTAATTTATTAAATCTTTATTTTCCACTCAGCCACCTAAAATGAATAAAAATAATTATAAAATTCCTTGTATTCTCTTCCAATAATTTCATAACCATCTCACAAATAGTAAATATAAATTATAAAAAATATCTTCTTATTTCCACCATCCATCCTACAGTTATGCAACCAACTCAATTCTCACCATCAATTTATGTCTTATTTGCACTATTGATCTCTTCACCTAGAAGCTTATAAATCCACCCATCCCCAAACCATTTTCATAAGAACACTTAAATACATAATAATATTGTTAGAACAAACAACCACATACCATCCAACCAACAATATTGGAGCATAACAACCAGTTTGGTGCAATAGAAACTATGGTGAAATTTCTCATTTTATTTCATTTCTATTTTATGGTTTCTAGTTCAATCTAAGGTGATAGTTAGGATTGAAATAGGTTTTAACATTATTTTTTACTCTTAGTTTCACACTTCCTATAATAAATATAAAAAAGAAATTAAATACACAATCAATATCATAATTATCTTTGACACGTTAGTTGAGTTTAGACATGTATTAAAATCGATAAAATTATAAATGCTCTTCGTACAATGAAGAATATTTTGTTGTAACATATGATCAAAATAAAATATATTATATTCTTCTATGTCACAAAAAAAAAAGTATTATATCAAATTAATCACTTTTATACCTTTTAAATACCATAACTTTACACTATTCATATGGTTAATAGAAATAGAAAGTACATAATTAAAGTTTAAGATAAAATAATTGGAAATATAAAAATAATTTTGTTTCCTAGTAAATTGATGTTATTATATTAACTTTTAGCAAGATAGATTCTATAGTAGTTACTAATGGTTCATGAAAATACTCATACGATAAATATTGTAGCAATGGTTTAGAAAAACGATGTTAAAAATGACTTCGTGGCTATTCCAATTTCCACTAAATATTCAAGTTAGATACAAAGGAAAACATCATTTGTTAAAAATGTTGATTTTTATTACTTATGAATTGCTTTGTTATGGTTTTCTAAACTTGACATATTTTTTTTGTTACCTTTATAATTGACATATATTTTATTCTTTATAAATTTTTATGTTAGGTGGTTATCCTAGCAAAGTAGAATCATTTTTAGTGAATTATTATGTATCCCATATTTAAGGGCCTATAGGGATGATGTGAAGATGTATAGCTATCCATATAGCAGACAAATATTGGTGTATATTTATATTATTTTAATTATGAATAAATGAGTATAATATTAAATTAAATATAGGAATGTGAGCTAGCAAAGAATCATTTTTAGTGTAAGTTAATGAGAAGGTTCATTTGTAGGATTATATGCATTTTTATTTTCTATTGTGTGGATTTCTATTGTGTGGATTTGTTTATTTGTTTATGTAATAATGTGTATTATTTTTTACAAATTATGAAAGTTATGTTGGTTTATTTTATATTAAAAATGCTTAAATAATAGTTATTTCATCATGTTATAAATTGTTTCAATAATTTATCACTATCAACAATAATATATATTTATTTATTGAATCATATAGTTATCTTTATTTTTTTTAGCTAGTATTTGATGTTTTTTGCTATGTAACGCCCCACCAAAGAACCCCAGAGGACAACAAATCTAACTACAACATTATGGCACAATTATTTTTTATTAAAGTGAAATAACATGAAATGTAAATTGTCTCTAAACATAACATATAAGTTAAGCTATGTCTTCTAAGGTTCCATGACTGCATTACGAACAAACCTACTTAACAAGATCTAAACACACATTGTGGATTAACTAACAACAAGAGTTCATTTTAAATCCAAGACATTAAATGAATAAGAAACATACATTCCATACATAACATCAAATGCATAGCCATCGATGATCATACAATAAGAATCCAATGAGTACATATACATTTTCCTTTTCATAAGGGTACATCATAACATTGTTTGCCATCTTACACCAATACTTCCCTGAATTATAATGGGAAGGATACATCAAGATTATATTACATGGTACAAATATTATACAAGTACAACTCATGACATAGGCAACTGTCTCTCGAATGGATACCAGGTCTAGAATCTACTACAAAGGTACATCCTCCACGCTCATGAACAACCGCAAGGGAAACATAATGGAGGAAAAAAAACACAATCCACCTGACCATGCAGAACCCTAAGGTCCACCCCTTGTGCTAGGAGATAACAATAAGGTCCCACCACAAATCAGTCAAGAAGACAATAAACTAACACAAAGGGCTAACATGGCTTCAAAATACAAGTACAACATAACATCACATAACAGAGACACCGCTTCTAGAGGCACACACACAACAAAGGGGAACACGAGACTAGGGAATGCTAGGTTGCTATAGGGAAGAGTTTCATCACATGGTATCATCATGGGTTACCCTAACAGTCCAACCCCTCTACTAACTCTAGACCCCGACCCCCAAGTGATACCCATGTAGAACTACATCATCCTTTCATGGGGACAAGGATGTCTAGCCATGCCAACGAGGATCTCCTGGCAGCCACCTTGGCCCGACACCTCTAATGGCCTTCCCAACTCATCTTGAACCTATACTAGCACTCTAAGCTATGAGTGGGGCAACAACAATTATCTCATTGATGTGTGTAGAATCCCAACCCAAGATTAATTAATTAGATGTTATCACTTGTTAAAAAACTCCCACATGGATTACCTTGGATGCCACTTTGGGCTCTACCCCCCATTGAGAGCCACTCCCCCTACTAGCAACTAGAAGACCCAAACATAAAATTAAAGCCATCTAGCAAAAATTACAAAACCACGTGAACAAACACATAGAGCGAGGCATGAACCATATCACACACAAAATCGAACCATAGTAATGAAAGCAGTGCATGGCTAAAGACCCTCATGAACACAATTCAAGTACAAAATTAGTCCACTTTCAAAATGACAAAATCATGAAACCAATACACAAGCTATCTTCACCAAGCCTCTAGAAGTCTCTCAAAAACCATTTGGCACAAAAATCTCCCTCCGCAAATCAATGATCAAAATCAACTTAAATTCAAAACTCAAACATTAAATTCAACACAAGTGATCAATCAAAAAAACACATCCATGAAGAACATTATTCCACATCTCATGAAACTCACATGCTTAGCCACTAACTTACTCAATGAACCATATACCCCAATAATAAATGTACTCACTAGCTAATTACATGGTAATTTACATTTTAACTCTTAAATAGTTATAAAAGATCGAAATTTATTAGTCAGTACAAAGACAATCTAGTTCATATATTAAATCAAATCTTTTAATTATCTAGAGATGCATATGTAAGTCACTTTTCCCCCTACTTAATTTCAAAATTTGTTTATCTAACGTAATCATTTAATTCCCATCTAACCCATATTTCCATTAAGAGATTATTTATCTATAAAGTCATAAATCAACCCTTTCCAAATAACCTAGTTTAAGTAACTCAATTGTCCTATTCCATTACTTAACCTGCTTACCCGACATAGCAATTATTTCCACATAAACATAAACACACTTTAAATCACACCCTAACAAATACACAATTATAGCATCTAAAGGGAATCTAAGAGAATCAGGGGCAGGTATCTGCCTCCGTAATTCTTAGGGTAAGCCTCTTACGCTATGTTCAAAATACCTCCACTATGGTTCTAATAATATGGCCAAATCAAAGGCATTATTGTTTGGTTTGGAATTGGTAGTGAATTTAGGTATTTAGAACATCCATATAGAGGGAGACTCACTTCTTATTGTTAATGCATGTAAGGAAAGGAAAATTCAAAATTGGAATCTTCGTTACATTCTTCAAAGAGTATGGGTTCTCCTTGAAAAATTCCCAAACTATATCATCACTCAAACCTACAAGGAAGGTAAAAAGTTAGCAGATTCTTTAGCTAATTTGGGAAGTTTAAAACATGACCTCTATATTCTGTTCGAAGTGACATTACTCTCAGAGTATCCGCACTTAAAAGATCTTGTTGATCAGGAATCAATTATAAATTATAAATTACTTTATTAAATTTGGCAGCTCCCCTAGACTCGTTGACTTAGTGTGAGGCTTAGCTTACTAAATTTGGTGGTTGCCATGTAACTCCTCGTGTTGGGTCATCACTTAAAATCCCATCCTCCTATTGGCACTTGTACATTGGTACACTTAGGCTGTGTCACCTTTATTGGGGTGATGTGAAATTCAGTTGGCATGTTGATGGGACAATCAGTGTGTTATATGGCAACTCACCATTTCAAGTTAAGTCGCCACACTTTCAGCAAATGATGGGGATTGCGTGTTGCTAATCCCTGTGGTACCATCATATGGTTGGCAGTACTCCATATTAATCTCTTGATGAAATATGGGAGTTCTCACACGATTTGGTTTCATTGTAAAGGATTTTCATTCATTATTTTATACTCTCTGGCCTTAAACTCTCATTATGCTCTCCGAGAAGTGTGCCCTTGCTTCATTGTTATCAACATGTCTTTAAAGCTGCCTCTTTCTTCCTTTTGTGTAAAAGTGTTATTAAGGAAAGTTGTCTGCAAGTTTTGCTTTGAAATAAAGATTGTGGTTCATTGTGCTAATGGCAATACACCCTTGGAACTTTAGAATTATTTGCCTTGTGCAGCCATGGGAGCGGCCTTTCAAAAACAGTCTTTCGTTGGAAGATCTCAGCTTGATTTTTAAGATAGATTGTATGCGAGCGGAGGATTCTGTGTAGTCCGTTCTTGGAAGGGAGGTCACTCGCCCAGGTGCACACTGACTGTTGTTTCCTTCTCAGGTTTTATCTATTTTCCTCTCTAACTCGATGGATTTACTTCAATCCTTGCTGGAATTAGAAGCAGTGGTTGAAAAATTTGTGAAAGCCCAGTTCTTAGTTAAAGATGCATTGCTAGCCGTGGTACAATCTTATAATTTGTTTCAAGGAGAGGGGTATCTTGGAGGTATGTTTCCCTGTGAGTATTTAAATTCGCGGACATGCTTTGAATACATTTATGAAGCCATAAGATTGGCTCTGCAATATAGAAATTATTATGTGTTGTTGAGAGCCTTAAAAAAGAAAAACAAAAAGGTCTACGTAGCTATGGAATTTGAAATTAAAGAAAACATTTATGCCATTTCTCACCTTCGTGATCATGTGTAGCATTTGTCAATTAGTACCCTTGCAGGTCCCAAAGCAAAGGAAATTTACATTCCAAGGGTTCAGGTTGATGAGGAAGTAGAATGCTTCAATGCTGCTTCTCAAAACCTAATTGCAAGGGCTCACATTGTCACAGAGGAACACATTGACAAGGATTTTCCGATCTTTTAGGGGATTGATTTCTTTTCCAAGGAAGAGAAGTTTGGTGGCCAAGCTCAAATAGCATACCCCGAAGCACAAGGTGAGAATTCTTCGCGGGCTGAGCGGATGGAGGAATAGTTGGGTCTTCGGGCATGGTTTGAGTCTCCTTTTGGTTCTTATAATGCTTCATTGCTTTCACTTCGGGTTTTTTGAAGAGGTCGGTTTATCAGAATGCCTTCCCACGTGGTTTCTTTACTAAAACATCATATACATAAAATGAAAAAAGGTGGTGGTCATGTAGCCGCTTTAGTCAAATTTTGGCTTAAATGTAAATTCGAGCATGGGGTGAATTTTGCAAAATCATGTAATGGGGGGAAAATAGAAAATTTGATGGATATTTTGGATGTTTGCTACTGGCCTTAAGATTTTTTTTATAATTATGGACTATAACCGAAGTTTTTCTTCCTGGTTCTTTCCTATCGGCATGCTCGCTGAACTAGGATGTACAAAATAATATTTATTTATATATTAATATATTATAGTGACTCAACCACTTTTGTCAAAAAATAAAAATAAAAAAATACACAATTATATATATATATATATATATATATATATATATATATATATATATATATCACAAACATAAAATTGTTTTCATCCTCACAACAACATTTAAATACACAAATTAACATACATCTGTGTGTATATATATATATATATATATATATATATATATATATATATTCGAATAACTCCCCTAAACTCCATGGATAATTACATATAAGCATAGCTTAACAATACCACCGAATAAAGAAAAGAAGTACAACTCCATCGATATTTACATATGAGCATAGTTTATCAATACCAATGAATAAAGAAAAGGAATACAAACTCCATCGGTATAAAATTGATGCTAAGGCTACCACCGAATACACACCAAGTATATATTTGAATTCCATTCAAACTCTTACCATGTAAGTATTCCTCAAATTACAGTAAGAAGCATAACATTGCAAATTGAATGTCAATCGGGTAATAAACCACCGATGGAAAATGCAGGCTAAGGGAGAGGAATCGCTACCTACATCGAACTTCACACATGATGAATAAAAAGTGCAGCGAACTTCTATTCCTATATGTAGCATCGAATTTTGCAGCATTAATTGAACACCAATAAACATCAAAATAAAGACATCACTAAAGTATCGAACCTTCTATAATACTTATATGCAGCGGTACTCGTTTTCATTTTGAGACCAAAAAAGAAATGGGAGCTATGGAACATAGACATAAATTCATGCAAAATGCGGAAACATAGACAAGGGATGCAAATTGTTTCCATAAATGCCTCCTAGATGTGCGATAACATGGACTATAATGATTGAAAGGTATGCTCAAATGAGTTTTCTGAAAAAGCTCAGCCACTTTTGGTGCAAGGCATAAAACTCCTATCAGATATGCATGTGGAAAGATATTAAAGCACAAATCGATTTGTTGATAAGGCTGAAGAGACTTTCAATAAAGGATAATGATAGGAGTAAAGTAATATTCTTCAAAATTCTCATATTAGGCAATCAAATAACATTCATGCTGTGCATACATGCAATTAACAGGTAGAAGCCAAATTCCACAAACTTATCAAGCATCCTTTCTGTCGAAACCCAAACGAGAATCTTGGATTATAGTACCAAAAACATAGATATAGAGAGAGAGACGTTGACCTAAAGATAGAGATAAAACTATGAATCTCATAAATGAATCGATGGCAGAGTAATTCGACACCAAGAGACGATATGTAAAAGCTATAGTGTGAGGCAAAAAAGTCAAGGGCAAGCTGCAAGGGAGATAAAAGTGATGACAATAGCAAGAGATAGACATCACAGTATAATTACAATTCACAACATCAAACTCTTGTATACAATAGAGTATGAATCACACAATAATCAAATAACTTTCAATGTAAAGCAATCAGCCCAAGCTGTTGAGTAAGCACAAACTGAGTTCTATCTTAGAAGGCTCAAAGAAACTTTCAAGCAAATGTAAAAAGGAAAATAATTTGAGGGTATCGAATTCTAACATGAAGTGCAAGTTTAACATTGAAATAGAATACATAAAGATGGACAATCATTCGTTTGTAACAACATAGAGAGAACCAATTTCCTATTGTTTTGAATGGATAAACGAAAGAAGAATAGAGACAAAGCCAACTTGGATTCCAATGCTACTGAAATAGAAACCGGTGCCGAGATCGACTTCTATGTCTGCAACAATCCACTTCTCCAAAGCCTTAATCTAATCTTCAGTTATTTTCCCTCAATCCAATTTTTTGAAAACAATAAACTGAATGCTATTATTCTATAGATTATTCTTGTAGACAATTTTTTGTCTTCCCCAAAAAAATCAATCATCCCCATAATCTCCCCAAAATGATACTTTTTTTTTTGTTGCTAGTTAAACCGCTGCAAAGGGGCAACACCCTATATTGATTGTCAAAACAAAATACACGATTACAGTTTGAGACAGTTATCCACTGTAGCCAATTTGAAAATGGCAAAAGGTTTCATGTCTACTAAAGCATCTAACTATGGAGGTACCTAGTTGCATAACCACATAACCAAAAAGAACTTACAGACTATACTAGTAAACTCCCGGGACTGTCTATACTATACTATGCTTAGTAATAGGGAAGTATGTTGCTTCAATCTTCCTCCACCTCCTCAGGATCATCTTCCTCGGAATCCTCCGCCACCACTCTTTTTTTGTAGGCTATATAATTTGCGACCTTCGGGCAGTCGGCTTTGCACTTCTGGTGTGCTGGTCCAAGAGCCTTTTCCTCTGGGTCGCTGTCGTCCAGCGAGATCCATTCTTCTCTTGTGCCGAAACCCCAATCGGTGTCATCCCCAGATGGAAGGGTTGCGTCGAAACCATCATTCTTTACATACCGCAAGGCCCAACCATATGGTAAGTTGGTAGTGAGCTTCGCCGCCCTGAGAAGGAAATTGATGCTCTGATCACGTACGTCCCACAATCTTTCGAAACCTGTTGGGTCGACAGTCATGATCAATGGGAACTTTGTCACCTAACGGCCCCGAATGCTTAGCACGTTGTAATGCTAGGGCATAGGAATGAGATTGTTGTCATCAACATTGTCGAGGGCCCCATCGATGTCACCCAACCAAGCATGGTTAAACACCATCTGGGTCAGCTTCTTCGCTAAAGATTCCAGGACTCCCATATGGAGGATGGCCACAAGAAACATGGTTGGGATTTTCGCTTTTGTCATGAACCTGTGGTACACCTTGAGGAATTCAGGACCCAACACCTTCTTGGTTGCTCCAAGCACAACCGGATGAGAGTAGGACATTATCCCGCTGAGTCTTTTGTTCGTTATTTTCCCTCGGAATGCATGCTATTGCTTCTCGGTGTCCAGAGCCAACGACGTCTCCATTTCTTACCAGACCGTTTCTTAGCTCCTCTGACGGACTAGGCTTGTTTTTTTGAGAATGTCTAACTCCGGGTGTTATATTAAACAATGGGCGATCATAAATCTTCATGATTTTTAACTTGAGCCCGCGTCAGAAGACTCGTGTGAGCTTGCTGGCATAACGCTGGGGTACTGATCGTGGATTAAAGTTTCAATATGTTTTAGATCCGCACAATCTGCCTGAAGCCTTGGGACTTGTTTGTGAAGCCTACACTACGCCAGCCACTTGATGGATCAGTCACATATGAAAGGACTTGTTGCTCGTCCTTACGCCTACATGTGTTTTTGGTTATTTTGCTTTGGATTTTGTGGCGCCGGACTTTTTCTCGGCTCCATGGCTTGGTGGAGCCTACGTGGATGACTCGAAGGCCAGTTTTTCCAACTTGTCTGCCATGTTGTTCCCTTCTCTGTAAACATGGCTAATTTTGAAGTCTTCGAATTTGGCGGTTAATTTTTTAATGTGTTAAAGGAGGTAATTTAATTTCCAGTTTGGAGTGGTGCCACGGTTGATTGCATTGATTGTTATTAATGAATCCCCTTCCAGATGTACTTTTTGCACTCCCAAATCGATTCCCAATTGGAGACCTTGAGATGCTGCTCTGAACTCTGCTTCATTGTTGGTGCAAAAGCCTAGTTGTATGGATAGTTCTGCTAAACAATTGCCTTGGGAGTCCCTTGCTACACAGCCCACACCTCCTAGACCTGGGTTGCCACAAGCCACCCCATCAAAGTTTATTTTGATCCATCCTGACTCTGGTGCCTGCCAAGTTACTTCCGCCCTCTTGATTTTTGTTGACTTGATTGGTCCGTTCCCGGATAAAAGCGGTGGTTTTAGGCCATTGAACTTTTTGATTAGATAGTCATCCCAGTTTGTGAAGATTCTCTGGTTCAATGTGTTGGCTTGAGCTTCTTCATTTACTACTTCTACTATTTCCTTTTCAATTTTGTCCCAAAGCCTTTCTTTGTTCAGTTCCTTGTTTTGAAAGATTCTCCTATTTCTCTCCTTCGAGATTTCCCAGATTACCAATGATGGGATGGCCTGCCAGATTCCTCCAAACACTGATTTGCCGATTTTTTGTGGCCACATTTTGAACCATGAGGACAGATCTGCCGGAATGGGGGATTGAAGGGCAACTTTGTTCTTTACTATGTTCCAGCATCCATACGCCATAGGGCAATGCAGGAGGAGATAGTTTGTTGTTTCTTCGCTAGCTTTGCATAAGATGAATCTGTCCTGGCCTTGGATGCCGAAGGTGGATAACCTGTCCGTTGTGAGGATTCTTCCTTGTACTGCCAACCAAGCAAAAACCCCTGCCTTAGGTAGGCATTTATTGCCCCAGAATAATTTACAGGGCCATTCTTATTTTTTTATTGCTAACTCCTTCACCTTGTAGCCAAGTTTAACCTTGTATGATCTAGTGGGAGATCCACACCAACAGATCGTGTCTAGACCAGTAGAAGGGATAATCTATCCTTAAGGATTCTTGATAGGCAATCCTTTTGAACCTATGGGACATTGAGGGTCTGAAAATCCTTCCAGCTCCAAGTGTTGGCACCTTGATTATATATTTTTCTCCCAAAAGCTACCACTTTATCCCGCCATAGTCTGGTAGTTTCCTCCTTTATTGCCTCTAGGCCGGGGGAGTTGCTTAAGGGGGGTTTCCCACCCCAGGAGTCGTTCCAGAAGGATGCGCTCTCACCACTTTTAATTTCCCAGGTCACATGTTGAGAAATTGTGTCTCTGCTATCTAGGATGAAGTTCCAGATAACTGAGCCTCTTGGAGGGTTGGGTGTAGTGAGAATTCTGGTTGGGGCATCCGAGTCTAGGTACTTTCTTCTTATAATTTTGACCCATTTATGATCCCCTTTAGAATGGATATCCCAAGCCAGTTTGGCTCCCATGGCCTGGTTCATTATAGCCAACTACCTTAGACCTGCTCCCCTAGTCTCCTAGGGTCTACAAACCTTATCCCAGGCCAATAGGGGAAATTTATTGTGATCTCTTGTCCCTAACCAGAGGAATCTCCTAAAGATCTGGTTGAGGTCATCTTCCACTGCTTTGGGTAGCTTTAGACAGGACATTGAGTATACTAGAATGGCCGAGAGAACTGACTTTACCATAAACAAGCTTCCTGCCGAGGACAACCATTTTCCTTTACAGGTTCCCATTCTGGCTTTGTAGTTATTGATTAGGTTTTCCCAATAGCAGTTTTTGTTGACTCCTGCAAATAGTGGCATTCCCAAAAATCGCCCAGGGAGGTTGGACACTTTTAAATTCAAGATTCTGGCTAGAGTCCTCTGCATGCTTGGTTGGGTGTTCAGAAAGAAGATCTCTGATTTTCCCCAATTTATGCTTTGATCTGAAGCCCTGTAGTATTCATCTAAGAAGGTTTTGATAGTCTTTGCCTCTCTTCTACTTGCCTCCCCCATTAGGATTGTGTCATCTACAAATTGGAGATGAGAAACTGGCTCCAAACCATTTGCTACTTGGATCATGCCTTTCCACTTGTCTTCTTTGACTAGATTTTGGATTCCCCTTCCCAAAACTTCTACCATTATTATAAACAAGAAAGGGGAGAGGGGATCACCTTGTCTTAATCCTCTTGAGGAAGAGAAAAATCCATGGGCTGAACCATTCACCAGAACTGGGAATTTAGTTGTGGAAATACAGCTATTGACCCAATTGATCCAGTTCGATCCAAAACCGAATTTATTTAGGACCTCTAATAAAAATTGTTTGTCTACCATGTCATACACTTTAAGGATATCTAGTTTCAAAAGCATGCAGGCTTTTCTGGTTTTCCTTGCGGTGTGGATGGTTTCATGTGTTGTGATTATTCCTTCCACAATTGACCTGCCTAGAGCGAAGCCACTTTGTTCTTCTAAAATTAGTCCAGAACGACTTTAAGTTGGTTCGTAATTATTTTGGTGACCACTTTGTATACTATATTGCAGAGGGCTATTGGTCTGAAATCACTCATAGATTGTGGGTCCTTTTTTTTTGGGATTAGGGCTAGGAACGTATGGTTCATGGCTCCCAACATTGTCATTTTTCTTCTTGATTCCTCTATTGCTGCTCCTAAATCCTCTCCCACTATGTGCCAGAACTTCTGGAAGAAGCTAACTGGGAAACCATTTAGACCTAGGGCTTTGTCTGAGTTCATCTGAAAAATTTATTTTTTGACTTCCTCTAGGGGGATCTTTTGGAATAGAAGGCAGTTTTGTTCATCATTGATTAGAAAAGGAATAGACCTCAGCAGCTTGTCTCTAGTAGCTCTATTTTCAGGGTAGCCTTTGTTTAGCAATTCTGTAAAGAAGTTGGTTGCTTCCTTATTAACTTCTGCAATGGTCTGAGTCACTTCACCATTTGCCTTTTTGATTTCTGAGATTTTATTTCTATTTATGTTTGCAATGGTTGATTTGTGGAAGAATTTGGTATTCTTGTCTCCTTCTTTCAACCAAGATTCCCTTGATTTTTGTCACAAGTAGCATTCTTTTTTTTTTAGTAGTTCTGAAAGTTCCTCCTTCAAGGATTTTTCATTTTCAAAATCCTCTGTATCCATTCTATTTTCTATGACATGTTCATTCAGCGTTTTGATTTCCTGCTCCACTCTTACCTTCTCCTGGAATATGTTTTTGAAATGAGAAATGTTCCATTCTTTGAGTTTGGTTTTGATGTGGGCTAATTTTTTGCTGATTTTGAAAAGGTTGGTACTGTCACCAAATTTGGTTTCTTTCAACCACTGTTCAATTAGTTTTTGAAGCTGCTCATCTCTTAGCCACATATTTCCAAATTTAAAGGGGCTCCGCAAGGGTGGATCATCATGACCAAGGGTAAGAGCGATGGGGAAGTGATCTAAACCTATAAGCGGCAAGATTTGGGCTTCCAGAGTGGTTACCAAGTTCCCCCAATCTCCCCATAAGAGGAATTTGTCAAGCCTTTCTGCGATGTTGGTAAATCCTTTCCTTTTATTAGACCATGTGAATGTTCCATTTTTAGTGATTATATCTTTTAAATGGTTGGAGTCTATGAACTCCTGAAAATCTTTCTGGATGGCCGTACTTCTCCCCAAGCCACCCTATTTCTCCTCATTGTTCAGTGTTGCATTGAAGTCTCCCACTAGAATTCCTAGTTCTCCATTTTTATTTTCCAGTACGCTTGTTATTTTGTCCCAAACTTGTTTCTTTGTTACTGTGGGGATTGGTCCATATATGTTGACACAGAAGAAAGGGATGTTTTTCTTTAGTTCTTTGAACTTGAGAAGTTGCCAGTTATTTTCTTCTTTCTCCACTGAACCTTCTATTGACAGGGGGTTCCAAAGGATTCCAAGTCCACCTGAGGCACCTGTCGCTTCCTTGAAATGACCTTTCCATTGTCTCCAGAAGTCCAGTCTCTTATGGATTTCTTCTATGTTCCATTTTGTTTCCTGTATGAACACAATGTCTGCTTTTGACTGGTCTATTTGGCGCTTGACCATGTGCCATTTGTCAAGGGCATTAATGCCCCTGACATTCCATGATATAATCCTCATTCTGCTCTGGGAAGTATGTTTTCCTTCCCAACTAGAATTTTCTGTTGTCCTAATGCATTACCTGCTATTAACAGCTTGGCTTGGTTTGACATCCTACTTCTGGTGGATTTCCTTTTAAAGTTTGGAGCTTTTAACCAGAATTCTGATTGCTCTAGTTGCCTTATTTCTAGTAATTCCCCTGCCTCCGATTCTTCCCATGGATCCAATTCTTCCTCTGAGTGAAGGTAGCTACCCTCATCTTCTGAATGAGCATTTACCCCTTCGGAGTCTTGCAGAGATAAGCTAAATGGGTTTGGGTCAGGTTATGCTAGTTCTTTTTCTGACACTTGAGGTGGTTGAGGATTAGGTTCTTGTGGCCCTGTTTCTTTGGACAGTATCCCTAATTGGATTTTTATCTTTTTGAAGATCTTGAGCCCCTTCCATTAGGGCATTTAGGTCTAGCTCTATATTACTGGGTTTTTCAACCAGGGGTTCCATGAATGGAGTTTCCAGATCGTGGGGTGTCGACTACATTTCACCTGTTGGTTGAGGCTCTAGGCTCGAGGTGGATTTTTTAGGAGGAGCTTCTGTTGGAGAGGAGCTTGGGACATGGGAGTTTAGGGTTGAGGTTGTGCTTCCTTTTTCTATGGTATAGAACTTTCCAACATTTGAGGGGCCCTCCAAACAGGATTCTCTAAACAGGCATTTTTTGTGCTCATGTCCTGCCCAAATTTCAATTTCTTGTTGCTAGCTTCCGTATTTTGTCAGTATTTCTAGATTTTTGTAAATCCCAACCCCTTCATCTATTTCAACCAGAATGTCTTCTATGGCTCCTTCTACTCCATTAATGAAATCCTCATTTACACCTAGGCACACCCCAAGGGCATCACCAATGTGAATTAGGGCATCTAAATTCTAGAATTATGAAGGTAGGTCAATTAGCTTAAGCCAAACGGGAATTTGATTTGTTTTATAGTTCTAGGGGTCGAAATTAGCCTTCCAATTTAGACAATGGAAGCTATGGCCGTTCATGAACAAGGGTTTCCCATTAACTATTTCAAATTTTAAGTTTTGATCACTAAATTCTATGAGGAAAAAAGAGTTTGGAAGTCAGCTTATGCTTACCTAGTTTTGGAAAAAAAATTTCCACCAGACTTTGATCTCCTCACTTGGGCATCTCTGACCCATCCATTTGGCAAACATTTCTAGTTCCATTAGGCGATCTACTCTTTGTTCAATTGTATCCGGAGGCAATTGGAAGAGTTTACTTCCCCAAGGGCGTAGCCCGTTGTTTAAGTTTGGTTTGTGTTGCATTGCCCTCCTGTTAGCTTTTCGGGTGAGCAAATCACTATCTCTCTGGTTTAGCCTTCTTCGATGATCCCCAGACTGTTGGTGTGTTTTCCCATTGTTAAAGTTTCTTGGGTTATTGTTTCTCCAAAATTTACTGGTTCGCACTGGGATGAAATTACCTTTTTTGTGCCAATTTATATCCGAGGGTTTTCCCTAACGGCCATTTTCCTGGATCCACCCACGCCTTTGTGCCTCTAAGGAAATCTCTTGATTGCTATTTTGAAACGAAATTCGATTGTGTTTGTTGGACATAATGCTTCTCTGGTTGTAACCCGATGAGTTTCTCAGATGGAGATGGGATGGGTCGCACTTGTCTACCCGTGCACCATTTTCAAATACCCACTGGGGGATATGTCCTGCGATTTGGGGGAGAGTTTCGACCTTTTCCTTCTTCTCATGCTCTTCCTCCAGAACCCTATCGCCCCAAGATTTCTTTGTGCTCACTGCTGGTTTTTGCTCATATGCTTTTTCACCCGCGCGCTCCATTTAATTACCTCCCCAAAATGATACTTACTAACCAAGGAAAACTGCTAATTTTTCGAAAACAAAAATCAGATAAAAATCTCATAAAAATAACAAGTTTCCAAACTATAACCAGCTCGAAGTCACACATGTGCTTCAAAATTAATTTTCTATCTTTTTAATTGTTTTATCCCATTATCGATTATCCTCATGCGATTTAATGTTTTATTTTAATATATTTTCACATTTTAACTTATTATTAAAAACTCAACATTAAATAATAATTATCTTTATATTTAAATTTAAAAACACTTTATGACTTAACAATTTTCTTTAATAAATTAATTAACCAAGGTAATTCAAAACTATTTATCAACATAATTTATTTAATTCATCATAAAAAAACAAACAGTATTATAAAACCAATTTAATTCAAACAACCCAAACAAAATTAATCAAACATCATGAAAGGGAGAATCATGGAGGGGCACTACATTTCCCCCCCACACACCCCCGCCCCTAAGATTCAACTTACTCTTGGAAGTCACAAGGTTAGAGTAAAACATACACACATTAGTTGAATTTTTTGTTTAAATAATACCACGCTCACCTTTCTTTTGATGTAAATATAAACAACCTCAAATAATCAAGCAAACTAAATGTCAAACAATTACCTAAACCTTAACCAAGGTCGAGAAGCAAGACCAACTAACCATAGACACATACAAGACTGACAAGGTGACCAACTAGATACTCATCCTCGTCAAGGATGATGGCAAGGGCAGGGGACCATACGTTATCTCCATTCAACAATTTTCATTGGGTTTAAGGCACACTCAGACATGACAATTTAGGTGGAGTCAATGCTTGGTACTTGCAACCTGCATAAAAAAAAATGGTCGAACAACATATATATATATATATATAAATTCAGTCAAACACATCATGAAAGAAAATTGTAGCGTAGTAGAATACTCACGAATGAGTAATGCAAGAATGTTTCTCTCACCACGACACCTCAAACAATTAACCACGTCAATATACAACAAATAGTTACATAGAAATCCACATCGAACAATCACCAAATAAATGCATAATAACCATGAATAGATAAATACGTAATGCACATAATTAAACTAATCCACATAAACCAACAAGTCCATAAAAACTAGCATAGCATATGCATAAGCCAAATAATAACATAACATCAAAGTGTCATCAAAATGTCATCTAGTATCATCAAAGCAGTAAATTCAACACCAAACAAAAAATTTTATAATGTTTGTTAGGTTATGGGCCACATGGGCCCTTATTTATAAAGAGGCTCCTCTTCATTAATCAGTTTTCTCATTTTCAGAGAGAGGACACTCCTCTGGGTCCTCATCAAATTCTATTACAACCTTCTTGGAAGAGGAAGGATGTGCATGTAGGAACTCCTTTTCCTCTCTAGTCAGAATGGGTGCATTGGGTCCACACCCTAAAGGCCAATCTCAAAATGTAGAAGGTTTCTTAGTTCAAGGGTTTCGCTTCGGTTCCTCAATCTTCTTGCCCCTCTCCAGCTTAAGTTGAGTGAGGGCTTGACCTAAAGTCTCATCATCGGGAATCTCGGGTTGAACCTTAGTCTTGATGTTCTGGCGGTTAGCTCCATTGCCACCACCATGACCTCTACAATGACCCCTACCTCGACCTCTAGGCATCTCCCTACATAACATCAAAAAGGGAAAAACATAAGCTCAAGAGTCTATGCACTAGGATAACATAATGGGCTCAATTAAACTAGAGTACCTAGTGTTAGAACCTAGGCTCTAATACCAAGTGTAACACCCCGCTAAAGAAACCCAAAGGACAATACATCTAACTACAACATTATGGCACAATTGTTTTTTTTAAGTTAAATAACATGAAATGTAATCTGTCTCTAAATATAACATATAAGTTAAGCTATGTCCTCTAACGTTCCATGATTTCATTACAAACAAACCTACTTAACAAGATCTAAACACACATCATGGATTAACTAACAACAAGAGTTCATTTTAAATCCAAGATATTAAATGAATAAGAAACATACATTCTATACATAAAATTAGATGCATAGTCATTGATGATCATACAATAAGAATCCAATGAGTACATATACATTTTCCTTTTCATAAGGGTACATCATAACATTGTTTTCTAGCTTACACCAATACTTCCCTAAATTACAATGGGAAAGATACATCAAGATTACATTACTTGGTACAAATGTTATACAAGTACAACTCATGACATAGGAAATTGTATCTCGAATGGATACCAAGTCCAAAATCTACTACAAAGGTACATCCTCCATGCTCATGAACAACCACAAGGGAAACCCAATGGAGTAAAAAAACACAATCCACCTGACCATGTGGAACCCTAAGGTGCACCCCTCATGCTAGGAGATAACAATAAGGTCCCACCACAAATCAATCAAGAAGACAATAAACTAACACAAAGGGCTAACATGGCTTCAACATATAAGTACAACATAACATCACATAACAGAGACATTGCTTCCAGAGGCAAGTAAACAACAAAAGGGAATACAAGACTAGGGAATGCTAGGTTGCTATAGGGAAGAGTTTCATCACATGGTATCATCATGGGTTACCCTGGCAGTCTGACCCCTCTACTAACTCCAGACCATGACCCTCAAGTGATACCCATGTGGAACTACATCATCCTTTCATGGGGACAAGGATGTCTAGTCATGCTAATGAGGATCTCCTGGTAGCCACCTTGGCCCCGACACCTCTAACAACCTTCCCAACTCATCTTGAGCCTGCACTAGCACTCTAAGCTATGAGTGGGGCAACAAAAATTATCTTATTAATGTGTGTAGTATCCCAATCCAAGATTAATTATTAGATGTTATCACTTGTTAATAAACTCCCACACGGTTACCCTGGACACCACTTTGGGCTCTGGCCCCCATTGAGAGCCACTCCCCCTACTAGCAACTAAAAGACCCAAACATCAAACAGGGTAAATCCATCTTGCATAAATTACAAAACCACATGAACAAACACATAGAGTGAAGCATGAACCATCTCACACACAAATTCCAACCATAGTAATGAATAAGAAATGCATGGCTAAAGACCCTCATGAACACAATTCAAGTACAAAATCAATCCACTTTCAAAATGACAAAATAATGAAACCAATACTTAATCTATCTTCCCCAAGCCTCTGGAAGTCTCTCAAAAACCATTTGGCACAAAAAGTTCCCTCCAAAAATCAATTATCAAAATCATCTTAAATTCCAAACTCAAACATTAAATTCAACACAAGTGGTCAATAAAAAAACACATCCATGAAGAACATTATTCCACATCTCATGAAACTCACATGCTTAGCCACTAATTTACTCAATTAACCATATACTCTAGTAATACATGTACTCATTAGCTAATTATATGGTAATTTACATTTTCTCTTAAATAGTTATAAAAGTCATTGACATTTATTAGTTAGTACAAGATAATCTAGTTCATATATTAAATCAAATCTTTTAATTATTTACAGATGCGTATGTAAGTCACTTTTCCACCTACTTAATTTCAAAATTCGTTTATCTAACGTAATTGATTAATTTCCATCTAACCCATATTTCCATTAAGAGATTATTTATCTATAAATCATAAATCAACCCTTTCCAATTAACCTATTTTAAGTATCTCAATCTTCCTATTCCATTGCTTAACCTACTTACCCAATATAGCAATTATTTCCACATAGACATAAAGACACTTTAAATCACACCCTAACAAATACATAATTATACATATTTTTTATATATTTCACAAACATAAAACCGTTTTCATCCTCACAACAACATTTAAATACACAAATTAACATACATCTATATATATATGTATAATTCAAATAACTCCCATAAAATCCATGGATAATTACATATAAGCATAGCTTAACAATACCACCGAATAAAGAAAAGATGTACAACTCAATCGATATTTACATATGAGCATTGTTTATCAATACCAATGAATAAAGAAAAGGAATACAAACTCCATCGATATAAAAGAGATGCTAAGGCTACCACCGAATACACAACAAGTATATATTCGAATTCCATTCAAACTCTTACCATGTAAGTATTCCTCAAATTACAGTAAGAAGCATACCATTTTAAATTGAATGTCAATCGGGTAATAAATCATCGATGGAAAAATGCAGGCTAAGGGAGAGGAATCACTACCTACAGTGGACTTCACACATGATGAATAAAAAGTGCAGCGAACTTCTATTCCTATATGTAGCATCGAATTTTGCAGCATTAATTGAACACCAATAAACATCAAAATAAAGACATCACTAAAGTATCGAACCTTCTGTAATACTTATATGCAGCGATACTCATTTTCATTTCGAGACCAAAAACGAAATGGGAGCTTTGGAACAATTATGATCATCTAATAATAGCACCAGGGACTCGAGGAATTTTAGACAAAAATGCATGCAAAAAGTGGAAACATAGACAAGGCATGCAAATTGTTTCCAGAAATGCTTGCTAGATGTGTGATATCATGGACTATCATGATTGCAAGGTATGCTCAAATGAGTTTGCTGAAAAAGTTTGGTCACTTTTGGCACAAGGCATAAAGCTCCTATCGGATATGCATGTGGAAAGATATTAAAGCACGAATCGATTTGTTGATAAGACTGAAGAGACTTTCAATAAAGGATAACGATAGGAGTAAAGTCGTATTCTTCAAAATTCTCATATTAGGCAATCAAATAACATTCATGCTATGCATACATGCAATTAATACGTAGAAGCCGAATTCTACAAACTTATCAAGAATCCTTTTTGCCGACACCCAAACGAGAACCTTGGATAGACTAAAAAAACATAGATATAGAGAGAGAGACATTGACCTAAAGATAGAAATAAAACTATGAATCTCACAAACGAATCGATGGCAGAGTAATTCGACACTAAGATACAATATGTAAAAGCTATAGTATGAGGCAAAAATGTCAAGGGTAGGATGCAAGGGAGACAAAAGCCATGATAATAGCAAGGGATAGAAATCACAGTATAATTACAATTTGCAGCATCGAACTCTTCTATACAATAGAGTATGCATCACGCAATAATAAAATAACTTTCAATGTAAAGAAATCGTCCCAAGCTGTTGAGTAAGTACAAACTGAGTTCTATCTTAGAAGGTTCAAAAAAACATTTTTTTTTAGACTATAGGAATCGGTCGGGTATCCGTCCCCCCATAAACTGCAATGCATCTGGTAAACTTTAGCCAATCGAGCTAGAACAGACCTCGTGACCTCTTGCCTGCAACATGATGCTTTAGCCAATCGAGCTAGGCCCCCCACCCCCGTTCAAAGAAACTTTCAAGCAAATGTAAAAATGCAAATATTTGAGGGTATTGAATTCTAGCATGAAGTACAAGTTTAACATTAAAATAGAATACAAAAAGATGGACAGTCATTCGTTTGTAACAACATAGAGAGAGCCAATTTCCTATTATTTTGAATGGATAAATGAAAGAAGAATAGAGATGAAGCCAACCTAGATTCCAATGCTACTGAAATGGAAACCGGTGTCGAGATCGACTTCTATGTCTGCAACAATCCACTTCTCCAAAGCCTTAATCTAATCTTCAATTATTTTCCCCCAATCCAATTTTTTGAAAACAATTAACCGCATGCAATTATTCTACAGATTATTCTTGCAGAAAAAGTTTTCTCTTCCACAAAAGAAATCAATCATCCCCATAATCTCCTCAAAATGATACTTATTAACCAAGGAAAACTGTTAATTTTTCAAAAACAAAAATCAGATAAAAATCTCATAAAAACAACAAATTTCCAAACAATGACCAGTTCAAAGTCACGCATGTGCTTCGAAATTAATTTTTCTATCTTTTTAATTGTTTTATCCCATTATCAATTATCCTCATCTGATTTAATGTTTTATTTTAATATATTTTCACATTTTAAGTTATTATTAAAAATTCAGCATTAAATAATAATTATCTTTATATTTAATTATAAAAACACTTTATGACTTAACAATTTGCTTTAATAAATTAATTAACCAAGGCAACTCAAAACTATGTATCAACATAATTTATTTAATTCATCATCAAAACAAACAACATTATAAAACCAATTTAATTCAAACAACCCAAACAAAATTAATCAAACATTATGAAAGGGTGAATCATGGAGGGGAACTACATGTTATATAAGCTAGGAAAGAGTCTTAATCCCTAACAGAAAATAAAATTTCATTAAAAAATCATAGAAAAACAAGAGATAGTCAAAAAGAGTTTAAACAAAAAAATCACCTAGAGAAATTAAAACACAAGCAAAAAACAACACAAAAGTAGCACAAAACACATGACAAGGAAAATAGATCAAATCTTCTGATTGACAACTAGGTTCTCCCAATAAATGGTCAAATACTTTAGGTTATCCTCCCAATCCATAGTTCTTAGAGCCTGATGTTCCTTCATATTATTATCTTTTTCTTTTTTCCTTCATTTTTGTTCTCATACGTTCATTTTTTTATTTCATCTTGCAATGTGTTAATACTAGAGATGATTATTTTTATCGTATCATTAATTACCTTCACCAATTTTTTTATGGATTTCTCTACTTAAACCAACCTATTTTGGTACATTTTCATTATTTTCTACATCTTGTCCCATCTTTCATTATACCTATCACAATATTTTTCTTTGTCCTTATCATGTTCAAGGCAATTCACTCTTACTTTGAGATCCTAAATGGTGGAATATGTATCATTATTATTTTCATATGCAATAACATTTTTGTAATCAATAGGATTCAAGTCATCCCCCTTCATATAAATATTATCAAAGTCCCTAGAACCCATCTCCATTTCTTCTCCCTCTTCCTCATTCTGATTAGGATAGGTAACAAATTTAGTTTCCTCATAATCACTTTCTTGACCTCCTTTCTTAGACTCCTAAATATGAGATTTTGAGGTAATATTTTGCATGAAATTATTCTTGACCCTACCTTCAACCTTGCTATCACAACCTCTAGCCCCTTTTTCATACACAAAATCCTTATTGAGGCTAGATAATCTTCTTCCACCACTAGCATATTTACCACAAAATTCTTTTAATATTTCAATCTCCTTTAGGTTTGAGGGTTCAAATTTTGTGTCCTCAACAAGGTCATCTTCCTTATTTTTTTTATTTTTTTCTATTTTTGTGGGAGTCTTAGACATAAACTCCAACCTACCCCATCCAATTAAGGGAGAGTAAAATTTCCTCTCATTTTTGTGGGAGTCTTAGACATAAACTCCAACCTACCCCATCCAATTAAGGGAGAGTAAAATTTCTCTAGGGAAGAGACTTATTTATTTTTATCCTTAAGGGATTTCTTAAAAGAGACATGGGTAGAAGAAATATGGTCCTCATTTTCGAGTTTCTTTTTGAAAGTGTGAATTTTTTTTACCTTTATTCCTAAAAACTACCTGCTTTAAATCTTGGGGAACTTCATAAGAAATCATAGGATGAGTATCCTCAGTATTAGGCCCATTTTTCATTTTTCTATTTCCATGTTTCATGGTTTTAGTCAATGGAGTCATAGGAAGAGAAAGGGTAAGAAACAAATTATAATGGTACAAAGATTAAATCAAAATCTAGTGGAGGGAGGTGAGGCACCTTCCTTTATACACTTCTACATTGAAGAAAAATAATATAAATGAAAATTAACATGATTTTCAAACCTAAGGCGATCTAGGAGAGGGAAATGATATCCATGAATAATTGACAATCTATCCTCAAGAGTAAAATACTTGATGAGGTGGAACTTACCTGTGCCCATTGCAAGGGTAGTGCCATATTGTTATATCCATTACACTAGAAACCTTCCCCTTTAACTCAACAAATTACTTCTCCTTTGAATTTTTAAAACTTGGGACCTTCCTCCTATCCCATCTTAGACTAATGCATTTCCCAATCATGTCCTCTATAATAATGAAACTCACCCCTCTATCAGTAACCTTTCCATTACACCAAGAGTTAACAAATTGAATATATAGATTCTTGACATGCCCATTAATGGATTGAAAGTAGGTGGCTATCCATCCTTTCTAAAAAAATTCCATATATCCTCATTTTTCTATAAATTAACATATGTGACAAGATCAATCCTTAGCCTTTGTCCTCCCATTTTCTCTCAATGTTTGTGAATTTTGACCTTAGCAATGTTAACAATAAGAAGTATATTATTTAGGCTTTGGTATTTATAATTATTAAGAAATATATCAATAATATGTCAATACTAAATATAATATCAATGCAGTACTTAGAACTCGTAATATTTAAAGAAGCTCATTTGTGGCCACCAATGTACATACAACAATTTATCTTCATTCACAATGATAAGGGGTTGACACGAGTGGAAAAATTTAATAATACTTTCTATTGATTTCCTTCACATCACAAACTATGCTAAGAATTATAGAGGCCTCTTAATTTAATGCCATCCTATTAACATTATTACATCTATCACTTTTCTTTATTATTAATAATTACACCCATTACAATAAGGAGATATATTAAATTTGTGACATGTCCATTGTTCTATGCAGTATCTTTCCTAAGTTTAACCTCAAGTAAATAGTTTAAGCATCTAATCAATATGAGCAATAAATTTTTCTTTACAAAATTATAAAGATAGCATGCACATTTGAAATAAATATCTTTCCAAACTTTTTCATTGCATTATATCAAAGTGTTACAACTTTTCCAAATTAATGATTACGTAGTACATGTTAACATGTTAACATGATAACATTTCTCTTTTACATTCTTTCAATAGAAATGGATACAAAATACATGAACAAGGCTCTGTAGAGCTTACTAGCTATAGATGTATGAATGGTCCAAGTGCCCTCCATCAAATCTTGGTCGCCTATTGATGAGGAGAAGCATCAATCAAGCACTAATTTTTGAATCTTGGACTAAATGTGATCCCTCATACATCTATCAAAGTGATAGATGACCCTACCCTTTGATGAAGAGTTTGATTCGGTATCCTCATAATAAAAATTAACCTTTCTCGAGCATGGTGTTGTGTCCTACATATCTAGATCTTTCACACAGTGGATACAACCTACACATATGACATTCCCCCACCTAGTATGTAAACCTGGATCATAGTGAATGATAGTGTAAATAGTGGCAACTTACACTACTTGGCAAAAGTATTCATCACCAAGATTTAGAGTGGATGTCACCTTCCCAATGAGATTTGTATTGACCATTCATAACCTATCCATAGGCTATTCCCTTATGCCATGGAGTAACCTTAACCCCATGAATAACCTATAACCTCTATGTTAATTAAGACACTTCTACTAAGTAAGCAAAATGACTCCAAGTCTTAACTAGGTTAGCCATTAGCTATATAAGCTATATCCCCAATATAAAATTTATCCCCACTATAACCACCTATTCCTTACTATGGAATATGTACAAACACTTCAAACAAAATAGATCTTTACACTAAGTACAACAAGCAATATTTCACTTTCACATAAGACTAAAATAACTTTTCCCTAATGATCAATTGATCTAATTTTCCAAACAAGATAAGTAATGTCACACAATCTTTTCAAACAAGACAAGTAATGTCACACAACATGCCTATTTATGTAATGCTCCAATTGATCATACCGGTTTCCTATCTCAACTTCCCCTTAAATCAGCATGCAATTTACCCAAATAATCCTTCTCACTCTCCATCAAATATCACTCTCAAAACCCTCTAAAAGCTCACAAAATCTCACTCAGCTCAGAAAAATAGATAATATCAACTAAAAAAATCATAGTAAGAATGCAGATATGTGTCCTTCTTGAGGTAAATAGATCCTCTATTTATACACAAAGGTCAACAATTAAAGGCTAGAAATAGGGTATCAAGATTGACACTTCTCATCTTAAATGGTTCGACTCAACAAGGCTAAGAAAAGGTGGTAGCTATAAACATTGCACAATGAACACAAACATAACCATGGTGAATGAGTCACTTTACTAAAATAAACAAAAAGAATGATAATCAGACATGCGCGGTACTTGTCTTCTGCAGGTCAGCTTACTTGGACAACTAGACACACTTGACCATTTCCCATATTTCATAATGCTTCACATTCTGAAATTCATATTGCAAATTAGACTTCTAATTGATTCATGCTTCTAACAAGTTGGCGTCACAATGATACTACACACCCTATTCATTTGGATATTGCTTTCAATGACTGGGTTAATAGTTTCCTATGTGTGGATATTTATTATTGCCTCTGTATTGACTTAGTCTATGATAGTTTAGTCACACGTTGGTTGGTATAAGAAATAATGCACTTTAACATGGTGTTGCTTTTATTTCATATATCTCAGCACTTAAAATGCTTTAACCATTACTTATGGTTATGTGTTTCCTTCATTTCATGCGCTATTCCCTTTAATTGTTTTATGCACACATTACTTACCATTTGCTATGTTTATAATGTTATGCACTTTAATACTTCAATGCTAAAGAGATCATTATCATTTATATTATATATATAATATGTATACATATGTATATATATACACATAACATAATATGTTATATTATATATGTATATATATATATATCACAATTCATAAGGTTATAAAATATATTATTTGATATACGAATATACATTCATATATTCTCATAATTCACATATTGATGCATGCGTATGTATACATATATATACATATGTGTATATATATATATATATATTAATATACATGTGTGGACAATCCTTTTCGTCAATACATACACGTATGTTAATATATATATGTATACACTCATTTACTACATATATATACCTCAACTTGATATTTAAACACACATATTTTCATAGTCATATCGATCAACATATATACATGAAATTTATATATATATATATGTATGTATGTATGTATGTATATATATGTCACCTTTTCCAATTGATATTCCCATGCATATGGGTAATCCGTTCATGAGCATGCATAGATACGTTTATCTACATATACTCATGCACACATTTACTCATGTGTATGAGTTTATCATTGACACATACATATATACATCTATATATATATTATGTATATATCCCATCAATTAAAATAGAAACTCATAAGGAAGAACACACACATTACAAAGAGACTCAAAACTTAAACTCCTAGACAAAGACGTCACAAAATAACCACAAGCAAGACTAGAGGTATCTTACTATTTCCAAAGCTATTATCTCAGCTTGACCAAACTAGATGTGTGTGTGTGTGTGTGTGAAAGCTCAATTTAGGTATTTATCAGAGGTTACTAGACCAAATTCTTCTCCTTGAGTGATACTTCCCCTATCTTCAGGAGGCTTGATTATATTCCTGCATCCAACTTTACACTTTTCAATAGTAGTTAGCTGAAAATAATACATTCACTTGCATCATATATTCTCATATTCCAATCATTTCATAACATTATGTTAAATCAACATTTATTCTTCATATTTCCAAATCACATAAACCGTAAATACACTCATTTAAAACACTTTCAACCAACTAGGTAAAAGTAAATAAGTAGTAACACAATGGGGTGTAACAAAATCATGCCAATACTTCCAATATTTATTCATAATCCCTAGGTTAGACAACTGATAAAAATTTCTATCCCCTCTCGATAAATATGGTTAATACTATAATGCTTAAAGAGCCTTAGGGAGTTCCTTATATATCTGATATAATTTTATAACTTTCAAGAGGGAATTTGAACACCTTTCACCAAGTCATTGATGACTTTAGAGACTCCTTAAATTTTAATATTATAATACCAAATTATATGTGTTTTAATCCACACCATAAATTAATAATATTTGCTTCATTATTGGTTTTTGTAACAATACATTTTTCATATCTCTCCACCAATTTACCTTTATCATCTTGAATAATCCCTCTTGAGGTAGTAGTACCTAGTTTTCTTTTAGCACATACATCAAAGTTTAATTTAAACCAATTGATCTTGGACGTTTTCATATAGTTTTATTTATAACTAAATCCTTTTAGAAATAAATACTATCCAAAGGCTTATTAATGTCCCAATTTTTACTTATTCTTATCACCCGAGCAATAAGGAGATTTTTAGGTTTTTTTATGATATAAAAATTCACATTTTCATGGATATCATTACATGTTATCATAGCCACAATCTTAAATTTATAATAGAATCCCTAAAAATGCCATTGTAACTTCTTTCTTTCTAGATAGTTCAAGAAACATGAAGAGGGGATTGATTATGAAGTTCACTAATAATAGGATGTTTAAAGGGAGAATTATAATTATATCTTTACACAAACCTCTTGATATGCTTAGGCATAATTCGTTTAACCTAAAATTTGGAGAAAATAATTTCCCAAACTTACTTTACAAAACTATAGTGGAGAAAATTATTCAACTTGAAATTATCGCCTTCGAGGGCCACACAATCATTAAGGCTAGATCTTAATCTTCTTATCCTGGAATACTTAAGTATTAAAATTTTATGAAGATTTGAGAGAGGGTAACTAGTAAACCATGTGTCCAGGGAAAACTTTAAGAAACCCCCCCCTCGGCGAAGGTGTAAATTCCTGGCGAATCCTGTATACTTCCTGATAAAAAATATTAATTTTATTGGTGAAATTTTTTATTTTTCAGGAAAAAAATTAATCCCAATTTGCAAATCTTTTATAATCCTTGGAAGTCTGTGGAAAATATTGGCGAATGCAATATTTTTTTAATCGAATAAAATATTTTTTTAATCGAATAAAATATTTTTTTAATCGAATAAAATATTTTTCATTGGAGATTAAAACCGTTTTTCAAACCAGAATTTTTTTTCCATTGGCGACTAAAACCTTTATTCAAAGCAAAAAATATATTTTCATTGGTGAATTAAAAAGAATCTCAAAAAAATAAAAAAATCCAGTGGAAAAATAAACAGATATGCCAACGAAAAATCATAGGGGTCGTTCGATGAATGTTTGATGGATGACTATAGTTGCATTCCGAAACTAAATCTCTAAAGCACTAGACTTGTGATTTGAAACCTCTGGAATAACACTAGAACCGTTAGATTTCTAGAAATCAATGGTTGAGATTTTATTACCATACAACTTGTTATAAATTTTTGTTTGTCAGCGATTGGACGACCTCGACGGGATGCACAACTTTCAAAGTGTCAGCTCATTTAATGAATTGTAAGGTGCCATTAAGGGATGTCTTCTCAAATGCTTTCAAACACCAACTTTAGGTTTAACATAATATTTTAAATCCCTCGAAAGTATAGATCTTAAATAAGTAGGTTGGAGAAATGTATTTAGTAGCAAATTGTCACTTCCTACTAGTAAAGTTAAGTGAGCCTGCATACGAGGAAAGGTGGCAGTATTTTGAACTCCAGACTCAAAGTTTCCTCAAAATGGTACTTCCAGTCGATATCAGGGTATGGGAAGATGAACTTGTGGCCTTCATGCAACCAAATTTGAATTGGCTTGAAGAAGAGAAACTCAACATCATTTCCTAGCTACGTTCAGTGGCGTGGAAAGAGAAAACCAGCTATGTCGAGTACGATAGGGTGATTTTCATTTTAGAAGAAGAAGAAGAATGCGCTAAATTTCATAATTTAGTTATGGAAATGCAATTGGAACTGTACAGAGTCCCGACCCCTCCAGTGGTTTAACAACATGCATGAATCCTTTTTTGAATTGTGAATTTGTGACATGTAATGATAAGGGGGCGTAGTTTCAGCTTTTGAGCGCTTTTTGAATTTTGATTGTACAAGGTGTGGGGTGACAGGTCCGTGAAACCACATTTTTTACATCAGAGGGATAAAAGAATATATTTCTAAATCTGTGTATTTATTAATTTTCTTCCTTTTAATTATGAATGAATTATGTTTCTTCATGATAATTGTTCAATGTTTATTTGTTAGGTCAAAATGCCTATTTTTTCATCTCTGAGACTTTGTGTTCAGATTAATTCATTTGTTAAAAGAGAAACTATCGCTTATCTTTACTGATTGTCAGAAAAATGGACTTTGTGTCATTTGTTTTAAAATATTTTGCATCTACTTTCATGGTTAAAGTGACAAATCTGTACACCAACAAAAAAAAAGAGTTGCATTCTGGAAGTAAATCTCTAAAGCATTAGACTTGAGAATTGAAACCTCTGGAATAACATTATAACCGTTAGATGTAGACATGTGGTGAGATAAAGGCCCATCACTCATCACTCATTCAGTCTTTTTAATGCCTCGACGTTGTACATTTCATTTAATTGAAATTCTCAATCTTTTTGAAGAAAGTGTGGTTGGCATACTGCTAGTGCTAGTGCTAATGCTGGCAATTAATGCCATATGTGATATGAACATCCGAAGCAATTTCTTGGATAGCTCATAGCTTTAAAGAAACAAGATTTGTAATGATTTCATATCGTTTGAACTTTGAGTGGCACTGGTGAATCGGTGAATTTGACAGCTTGTCAGCTTGAGGTACAGTTGGCATGTAGTTAGACGTCAATCAAATTAAACATTTTAATTATACAGGCTGGTAGCGGCACTAGTGGCCCATAAATAGGGATAGTGATTCAGTGAATAGTGGATAGTGCCATAAGGGTTTTTATTTTCTAGGGTTAATAAGGATTCACGAAGAAGATGATGCGGTATTGGGGATACTGTAAATTCTCCTACCTACAGTTATGTAGTTATAGAGTAATCAGTAAAAGACTAATTTCCTGCAAGTTCAAAATGGGTGGAATTGGAAAGAAGTTGATTTGGTTAACCTGACTTCTCAGTCAGGTTTTGAACCAGGATGAGGAGCTCTGATGGAGGTAAGTGCTATACCAGTGCATGGAAGCTGTGTACAAAATATGGGAGCAAATTTGCTTCTCCTCTTGTATTTTAACAGCTCCCATTTCCCTAGCATGGCTGGCTAGGAAAGCCCCATGCATTTATTTTTAAAGAGACATTTGTATTACATCTTCTGTATGACTCTAATTCTCGAACGGGGTAAGTACATTTTGTATCTTCATGGCTCCCATTTCCCTAGGATTTATTAGAACCCCCTTTCCCCAACATGGTTGGAAAATCCATTAGCAGAAGCTTGGAATCATGCATTTATTTTCAGAGCCACATTTGTATTATGTTGTCACCAGCAGAAGCTTGGAATCATGCATTTATTTTTAGAGTTACATTTGTAGTAAGTTTTCAGTAGCAGAAGCTTGGAAATTGGAATCAATTTGTAATCCTTTGATGATTGTAACGAGCAACAACTTGGAATAAATTATTAAATTTTGTCTATGTAAAGTAGTAGTACTAAAGTGACACACTGACATATGTTATTTATACAAAATAGGAGCTTGCCTAATCTACAGCTATTCGTCTATAAAAATATATGTAATAATATGACATTGAAATTCAATTGCAATAAAATAAATGGTTGTGTTGTGTTATTCTTCGTTATTCATTTACACTTAGAGTAAAGAGTTGTTTTCTGAGTTCAAAATATACTTTATGCAAATATATTCAAATCAGTTTTTTTCTTTTGAGAAATTAAGTAATATACTAAGTACTTTATGCAATATGCACTTGATAATTCATGGTTATATCGGGCCATCAGGGGAATGCAATCATTCGTTCCACTGATGTTTATGTGTTACAGCGATGTGCTTACTTTTGTTGACTCTATCGATATATTGGGGAGTGCACCTTATGAGTCTTTGCCTTCGAGCCATCGGCGGGGCTGTGATGGGGGTTCCACCGATTAAGCATTGTTAGGCCAATGCCTATGGTATTGACTATTGATTTTTGTTAGGAATGGGGGAAGGACTATGAGTACGGGATTTCAAATCTATTTATGGATGCAATGAAATTATGTAGGCTATAATATGGATCTTGTCACACAAATTTCTATGATTTGCATTATGTAATATGTAGGCTATAATAGATCCTTTGCAACGTTAAGATATTAGCCCCTTCACCTTGATGCCAATCCTAGCGCGCAAAATTTTAAAATAACTTTAAAACACATGTGTCAAGTTTAATTTTTTAAGTTAATATCATAAATTACTCAAGTTTCAACCATTGGATGAACATTTGATGTATGGTTGTAGTTGCATTTCATAATGAAATGCACAGAGCGATGTGCTTGCCAACTTAAACCTCCAGAATCACCCTATAACTGTTAGATTTAAAAAGATCAATGGTTAAGATTAATAATTTGTAACTTGTAGACCTAAGATGTTTCATTCACTTTAATGTTCCAATTTTGAGAAATAAAGCATTTAAAGCACTTTGTACTGCTAAGTGTCAACTGTCAACTGTCAAGTGATTAATGTTTATTTTTTTAAGTTAATATAATTTATGCAATATGCACTTGATAATTCATGGTTATATTGGGCCATCGGGGGAATGCAATCATTCGTTCCATCAATGTTTATGTGTTACAACGATGTGCTTACTTTTGTTGATTCTATCGGTATATGGGGGAGCGCACCTTCCTTCGGGCCATCGGCGGGGCTGTGATGGGGGTTCCATCGATAAAGCATTGTTAGGTCGATGCCTATGGTATTGACTAATACTATTGAGTTTTGCTAGGTCGATGCTTATGGTATTGACTAATACTATTGACTAATATGGATCTTGTCACACAAAAGTTTAAAACAACTTTAAAACACATGTGTCATGTTTATTTTTTAAAGTTAATATCATAAATTACTCAAGTTTCAACCATTGGATGAACATTTGATGTATGGTTGTAGTTTCATTCTGTAATGAAATGCACAGAGCGATGGGCTTGCCAACTTAAACATCTGGAATCAACCTATAACTGTTAGATTTAGAAAGATCAATGGTTAAGATTAAGAATTTGCAACTTCTAGACCTAAGACGTTTCATTCACTTTAATGTTTGAATTTTGAAAAACAAAGAATTTAAAGCACTTTGTACTACTAAGTGTCAACTTTCAAGTGATTAATTTTTTTTTTCAAGTGAGAGGGTCAGCACACGGTGAGATTTTTTCAAGTCCTTTGCAACATTAATTTACCGGCCCCTTGGCCTTGATGCCAATCCTAGTGCACAAAATTTTAAAACAACTTTAAAACACATGTGTCATGTTTATTTTTTTAAGTTAATATCATAGATTACTCAAGTTTCAACCGTTGGATGAACATTTGATGTATGGTTGTAGTTGTATTTCGTAATGAAATGCACAGAGCGATGGGCTTGCCAACTTAAACATCTGAAATCAACCTATAACCGTTAGATTTAGAAAGATCAACGGTTAAGATTAAGAATTTGCAACTTCTAGACCTAAGACGTTTCATTCACTTTAATGTTCAAATTTTGAAAAGCAAATCATTTAAAGCACTTTGTACTGCTAAGGGTCAACTGTCAAGTGATTACTGATTTTTTTAAGTGAGAGGGTCAGCACATGGTGAGATTTTTTCAAGTCCTTTGCAACGTTAATTTACCGGCCCCTTGGCCTTGATGCCAATCCTAGCATACAAAAGTTTAAAACAACTTTAAAACACATGTGTCATGTTTTTTTTTTTTATGTTAATATCATAAATTACTCAAGTTTCAACCGTTGGATGAACATTTGATGTATGGTTGTAGTTGCATTCCATAATGAAATGCACAGAGCGATGGGCTTCCCAACTTAAACCTCTAGAATCACCTTATAACCGTTAGATCTAGAAAGATCAATGGTTAAGAATTTGCAACTTGTAGTCTTGTAGACCTAAGATGTGTCATTCACTTTAATGTTCCAATTACGAGAGAAAAATCATTTAAAGTACTTTACACTTTGAAATTGTACAATAATTTTTAAAGTCTTACTCTTCACTCTTTAGATTGCTCATTGTAGTGCACCACCCTGTTTTGGATTCCATAGTTCCACTTCCAACAACGCCATTCTAGTTTTCAAGAGATGGGACTCAAAATCTAGGTAAGTGAAAGAATTCTTGTGGTTGCGTTTCATCGTTTGACATTTCTTAAAATCTTATTTTGTCAAAGTTTGAAGTTTTGGTTTAGAGACTTAAGAATTCATTAAAATTAAGGAGGACTAATAGATATTAGGGAATTCAAATTTCACAACTTCACATTTGTATAAGCATGTCTACCACTAGTACCACTAGAGCAATGTCCGATAAAAAATACATTATGCATAATTGCTTAAAACCCCAGGTTTCACTAATGGGTACCATGATATTTATGATACTGAAATCTATGGTAGGCGTACCTCAGAACTTAGATTTTCATCTCAGAATAAGGCTGCAAAGAAAACACAAGTTAATAGTGTCAGTGCACCGTGGGTAACTGGATTAGGGTGCATGATGTTACATGAAGTTTTCCCTTGCCTGGAATTTATCATGGTTTGTGCCAAAAATTATGATGATAAGAAAAGAGCAATTGTTAATAAAGATAGCCAAGTAGAATTTTCATCCATTAATGCATAAGAACTTGGAAAAGTGTTGGGGTTTACAACCGAAGAATTTGGAAATGACCACATTGACCTAGAAAAGCTTGCTAGTGATTATGAAGCAGTGGAAGAAAGGTAGAAAAATAATTTCTTAAATAAAATAATTAAGGATAAAAGTGAATTGAAAGGTGATCATAAGCCTCCTTATAATTTGGATATTTTTAAACCATGGGTTCGGGATACTATTTTCATGCTAGCATTTTTCCTCGGTCTGGATAGCAATTTGGAAGTGGGTGCAAGCCTCCTTGAAATGGTATATAATATCCATTGTGGTGATGAACATGTCAAATATAATTATATTCAGCACATTGTAGAATCCATGCATAAACAATTTTTAATGATTAAAGCAGGTTCCACCAAGATATTTAGGTTCACAACCTACTTGTGCTATCTTTTTCTATTCAAATTTAGTGGAATATTTCTAACCAACAAGCTTTAGATTGCCTTGATCACCTGGTGTTTATGTGGTATCTTGTATTCTTTTCCTCTTGTGTGTAATTTGTTGTTGTAGCACATGTTGACCACAACTGGTACCACTACCCATACCATTGCCACCAATGGCACTCCTAGTTGCACTAAGTTGTCCACCAAGGGCATGTCCTAGTTGTGATTGTATCTGACCATGAGGATGAGGATTAGAAGCTCTAACAAATTGACTTGTATGCCCTTGGTCTACTTTTTCACCTCCAAACCCAAGGCCAAATTTATCAATTGGTTTTCTATGCTCAACATTTGTTACCATCCAAATGCCTTGTCTTTTGGAGTCTTTGGACCCCAAAGCACCACCTTCATAACCAATTTTTTCTAGTATGGTTGCTCCTAAAGTATATGCTAAAGCATATGCTTATTTTGCAGCCTCACTTAAACCAGGTTTGTAATTGACATGGCTTTGTTCTTCTTCTTCACTATCATCATTAGAGTCATCATCACTTCCTTTGTTTTCACATTCATCAGGATGCTCTATATTCCACAATTTTCTAAACTCTTTATCATATTTGTTACCTCCATACTCTACAAGAGCTCTTGGATCACCTAGGTCCTTCCTCATAGACCAAAAGGCAATAATTTTTTATCGTGACAAGTTTTTATCTGTAACTGCCTTCTCTAGAGAACCTGGAATTTTTACTCTACTATAGTCATTTTGTAGACTACTTTTTGGCTCCATTGCATCAAGAAATTACAAATACCCCAATGCCTAGATTGCCTATGCCATGTAGAAACTGCATGCAACTAGGAAAAGAAATACAATTGGTTGATTGGTACTTAATGGAAGAATATACTTTGCTAAGATTATATGGATCGGGAGTACAACCATACAAACTTCTAATACATGTGACAAAAAGGGTTTTTGCATTGGAATATGTAAGGCAGGTGCAGAGTGCTAATGAACTACACTTTCTCAGTCAGTAAAAGAAGACCTTATTTCCTTCTTTACCTTTTTCATGTGGAGGGTTCACATTCGAGAGAAAAGCATTTAGTGTGGCACATAATCTTTTGAATTTTTTTGACTTTGATGCTATTTATCACTGGCAGTATGATCCATGTGACATCATTAAATCAATGATTGTGGCAAATAGGAATGTTGCAAGTAGAATTCAACATCAAAGTAAACCCTTGCTTGAAAACTTGAGAAACAAGGATTCTTGGGATGAGGTCAAAATAGCTATGGAGAAAATTGCATCTGAGAATGGTATTTCTTTTGAACAATTGTTAGTAGAAATTATGGCATTGCACCGAAAGACAGTTAGGGCATACAACATTTTTTATGAAAAAAGTGATAAACTATCTAGTAGAGTAAAAATTCTAGGTTCTCTAGAGAAGGCAGTTACAGATAAAAACTGGTCACGATAAAAAATTATTGCCTTTTGGTCTATGAGGAAGGACCTAGGTGATCCAAGAGCTCTTGCAGAGTATGGAGCTAACAAAGATGATAAAGAGTTTAGAAAATTGTGGAATATAGAGCATCCTGATGAACATGAAAACAAAGGAAGTGATGATGACTCTAATGATGATAGTGAAGAAGAAGAACAAAGCCATGCCAATTACAAACCTGGTTTAAGTGAGGCTGCAAAATAAGCATATGCTTTAGCATATACTTTAGGAGCAACCATACTAGAAAAAATTGGTTATGAAGGTGGTGCTTTGGGGTCCAAAGACTCCAAAAGACAAGGCATTTGGATGGTAACAAATGTTGAGCATAGAAAACCAGTTGATAAATCTGGCCTTGGGTTTGGAGGTGAAAAAGTAGACCAAGGGCATACAAGTCAATTTGTTAGAGCTTCTAATCCTCATCCTCATGGTTAGATACAATCACAACTAGGACATGCCCTTGGTGGACAACTTAGTGCAACTGGGAGTGCCATTGGTGGCAATGGTATGGGTAGTGGTACCAGTTGTGGTCAACATGTGCTACAACAATAAATTACACACAAGAGGAAAAGAATACAAGATACCACATAAACACCAGGTGATCAAGGCAATCAAAATAGGCAAAGGATTTTGATAGGTCCAAGTCACACTATCAGTGGATCCACCACAAAGGAGTTATTTCCAGGCACTCCCTCAATTCCGGTTAGTGTGGCTGTGACATTATTAGCAATTGCAAGTACTCCTATTCCTTCACCACTCAAGCATTCCATTGTTCCTACCTCCCCAAGTTATGATTTCATTGAAGAGTTTAAAAAGAAATCAGACTTGAATAAAAAAGAAAAGAAGCAACTGATGGAGACTGTGTTTGCTGTAACTTCAGAGCTTGCAACAACCATGGTATTACCCACATTTGACACAAATAAATAAATCATGGAGTACACAATTGTTGTTCCCACAGTTCAAAATAAACCAACAAATCAGATAGATTGATCTGAATACCAGGTAACCAATTTTCAATTGGATTTTTTTGGCCTAAAAAATACTGACAAAATTAATGTATCAAAGAATAGCAATGAATTGGTGTACGCATCATTGCTAAAGCAAGATAGAGAGAAGAAAAGGTTGCAAAACCAAATAGAAAAGTTACAGGAAGACCTAGCAAGTGAGAAAGCAAAGAGGAAAGCAACAAATAACAAGAGTAATGAATTGGAAAAAAGAATAATAAAATTTACCTCTACATCAACAAGCAAAGAGGATAAACCAAATGAGAGAGAAGTGAATGACCTGAAGTGAAGGCTAGATGAGAGCAACAAGAAATATGATGAGGAAAAATCCACTTCAGAAAAATTAAGACTAATCATTGCGAATGGAAATGCACAGTGGGAACAAAAATTGGAGAAACAAAGAAAAACAAATGAAAGATTGGAGACAGAGCTAGATGAGAGCAACAAGAAATATGATGAGGAAAAATCCACTTCAGAAAAATTAAGACTAAGCATTGCGAATAGAAATGCACAGTGGGAACAAAAATTGGAGAAATAGAGAAAAACAAATGAAAGATTGGAGACAGAGCTAACGGAAGCAAAAGAAGAAATTAAGTCTTCTCAAAATAAGTTATCTGCATTTTGTAGAGATATAGTGAGGCATATGAAACAAAAGATCTGGGATGAAATAATGCAGAGGTTTGATCATTTGTGTGACATGTTTCAATTGATTGATGCTATCAAACAACATTATAAGAAGCTCAACAAATATTTAGTGGACAACAAAAACGTGCTGGAATTAGAGAAATCTGCAAATCAAGTTCTACAAATAGTCTACAAAGCCAGTGACAATGATTTGAAATCAAAATGGATTACTAATCAGATTGAAACCTCAATGAAGTTGTCATCTATGATTGAAAAGTGTTCGAGAATGCGTTGAACAAATGAATATTTTCATTTGGTTGCAGACAAGATGAAGGTGGTGGATGAAAAGGTAAGGAAATTCACAGAGCTTGGTTTTCTAGAGGCTTTTGACACAAATGAGAGATTCATTGGAAAGGATGGTTTCAGAAAGAAGATGGAAGGTGCAAGGAAGATTGATTTGGACCAGTTTCCTCAGAACCTAGATGTGAACTATTTGGATTCCATCAGAACACTGATAACCTTGGATGCAAAATTGACTGAAGAATTCAAGATAGGTTCCACTTCCAATTACAATCATGAAATGTTAACTAAACTTCAATTCAAACAACATCAGTTAGAGCAAATGGAAATTCCACCACCTGAAGAGTGGAAGTTGCTAGAAAAGGTGATACAGTGACTTGATTTTTAATTTTCAATCTTTGATAATATGAGTTTCCAAGTTCCAACTCAGCTCTGTGCAGACTTGTCTTTGGGCATTGGCAATATTTTGTATTGCCAATGCCAATATGTACTCCTTCATGTGAAAATCAATTAAAAAGCTCAAATTCAGACTTCAGTAATGTGATGATGTTCAATTATCTGTATTATTTATTTTATCATTTGAACTATAAGGTGATGAACTATTATCTCATTATATTTACTTCTTGGTAGAGCTTCCAAGTTATGGATGTTGAACTATTAGATCATTATATTTACTTATTGGTAGAGCTTCTAAGTTATGGATGTTGAGCTTTAGCTTCTGTTATGTTTTGACTAAAAATCCTGATCAATATCCACCAACTTACAGTCTTACACATCACCCACATCCCACATACTGCAAAAATACACTACATTTGATTTTATGATTAGCACAAATTGTAGATATTTGTGTGACAAGATCCATTTTGTGGCCCACATTACTACTTGATCAATGATCATGTCCATAAATAAATCTAAAACCCCATGGTCACAACCCTTATTCCTGAAGAATTCAAATTCAATGTACTGACAAATTAAATGTACTTCCACACACTCAATTTGAATAACATAAACATCCACTTTGGAGATAGCCAAATAAGTTAATAACTTATAACCATATGAATCCACAATAGTTGAACACTCGAAAGAAAAACAGTAATTATGTGTAACCTTCTTCACTGTATTGATCTTCAAAGTTCAAATCATATGCATTATAAAAATAGTTTATGATATGAGATGGATGGGCGAATTGGTGCAATCTATTATCTATCTTCTTACTATTTTCTACTCTAAAGTCTAATTAAAGAGGATGTGATGATCCATTGATCTCCTATTCAGTTCTTGATCTCTCTTATATATGAGAGGCAACAAGCTACAAACCCCTTACAAAAATTCATGACGTTTTACAACTAAACATAACTCAAATTATAAATAAAACAATGTCGCAGGTGAATGCACTGATCCGTTAATCTCCAAGCAGAAGCCCGTGACCACCTAAGATCTGTTCAAGGCTTCTACTCCATGATAGGGCACTCATCATGTTGTCGGCTGGCATTCTTACTCTGAATTTGATGGTTGTCCTGTTGGATCTGATTCTAACACATCTACAGTTTGGTGAATAAACAGATTGACTGTAGAGAGGTGATGGATGTACTCCTATTCAACATAGGTTTCCACGTTAGAGATCACCTCTTTCATATCATATTCCAGAGAAATTATTTTTTTGAGTTTCTTATGAGTGTTTTGTAAAACCATATCCTCGTCATTTATTTCTTGCAACACAACAGTTAGAAGCCCAACAAGCTCTTCCTTCCAATCATCATATTCTTGCGGATTTCCAATGCCACTATGAAGTGTTGGGAGTGGGACTGAATCAAAATAGTCAAAATTTTCCCTAAGCCTATTATGATATCCATTATGTGATTCTACCAACTTGTTATATGTCAGCAATATTTTTCCTTTCATGACATTCTTATCTACGAGCTCCTTTTTTTTCTCCATCATTCTAGGTTGCAATCATTCATTCTCCACCAATGCAATGCATGTCTGTTTGAATACTTTCCAATATTCATTAGCACATTTCATCATTTTGTTGAATCTTTCTTTTATCATTTCAGATACAGTGTTATATTTGATGGTTTTCACTTTTTTCTCCAATTCTTTGCATTTCCCCTGGGATTTCAAATGGCAATTCTTCTAGTAGGCTGCATTAGCCAATGCATCAAGCACTCTCTTATCTTTTTCAAGCCATGGGGAGTAAAAATCTAATGTGGAAGAGGAAGATGTTCTTTCTCTCTGATTTTCTAGCTCTTTCTTCAATTTTTCATTTTCCTTAATCAATTTTTTGATCTGTGCTTTGGTAAATTTTGCCACATTTATGTTAAATTTTGTTGTCTCCATAGGGTTGGTATCCACTACTCGTTGAACCAAGAGATGACCAAACACTTGGTTTGGATTACTAATTATAGTAAGTCTTTTATCATGGGGATACAATGACCAAATAAGCAAGGTGGCTTCATCTAGGTTGTACCCAGATCCTAAATACATTTTGTCACTTGCTTCTTCTATTAAGTTCATTGTCTTATCCCCTCTTTTTCTGAAGCTATCAAATACAATTGAAGACCTAATATCCCACCCTGGCAGGAGCAACACTCCATCTTCTTGAAGAAATTCCCTTCCTCTTTCAGGAGTGATGGACTCCATTTCCTTTTCTACCTCCCTTTTCAATTCCTCCAGAGCGGTTGCCTCATGTTCAGGAGTGATATCCTATATCTGTTGTCTCATTTTTCTGCCTTTACATTCATAAACAAATGATTTAAATTCACAAGATTTAACAAAATCACAATCAGAAATAAACTATTGTCCAGCCCTGACCCTCACATCATCAGATAGTTCATTTGATGCCTCAAATATTACAATATTATGCTCTTGAGGGGGATCGTACTGTGCAATCACAGGAGCACTGATTTGTTTGACCTGCTCACCCTCTTCATCACCCTTCTCTTCTTCACTTATATCAATATCTACAAAAAAACATACCTCAAGAGTAGGCTGTGAAGGTATGTAATCCAAGGGCTCTATTTCTTCAGCTTGTACTCCTGAATAGGTTGCATGAGGTGCATCAAAAACAACTGGGGGAACATCCTTTACTAGTTCATTGACATGAGCGACGAGTTGCTCAATTCTTGTTAAAGGATCTTGTATCTCACCAAATGCCTTTGAATAAGATGGGACATTTTTTCTCTTCCATTCCTCTGCAAGCATAATCTTGTTATAGGCAGCCATTCTTTCCTTGGTAGAAGCCTCATCATGGTTTCTTATGACATCTTCGATTGAGAACAAATGTTCATACCCCGATAGCCCCTATGATAATCTCGCCTTGTGAATAAACCCTTCTGCATCAAATTGTTTCCTTACATCACCTAAAGGTAGGTTGTATTGTGCTAATTTACCATCAATTTCTCCATATCCTTCATTGGCAACCATTGTAAAGTCTCCAAAACATAAGGTGTTGGGCATAATTGATTTTTTTCTATGTCCTTTGAGGTGTTTCGAATCAGATTTTTCCAATTGCCTCACAATTTCTAATAAAGCAATTCGGTCAGGAACTACTCATGGCATCAAGTGTGGATCCCCTTCGAACCCATAAACCCTTATCACTGTACAATCAAGGAAAGAATACTAGTCTCCCTAGTTATGATTCACTTTATTTCTCCGATCATTTTCCTTTGGTCTTAGAAATCTTTGTACTTCCGGGGATAGGTTATAATTGCACAGATACCCCAACAACTTCATCAATGGTTTTACAAAAAAATCTTCAAAATAAAGGTAATGAGACCTACCAAATTGGTTGTCCCACAATGAAGTCCACATTTGTACAGGTTTAAAATATCCATTTTCATATGTATCTTTTATCCTTAATTCTTCACTCCAGACCCCTTTGACTTGTCCCTCGTACAATAGCAAATGCATAAGCAAAGAATAGTGTTCAAAATTAATATTATCACTATTATTTTTAATATTTTCATGCCCTCGATGTAGGGCGTTAGCCAAGTAGCTACCATAATCAAATGGCTTGGCATCCTTGCTCTGTATGTCTATAGCTAAGACCATTGGGGCAATCGACATGAGAGGTGGAACCTCTACTCCCAAAACCTGACCAGCTAAATAATAGGTGTATCAGAAATACTCCTTGAACAAGTCTTCATGGAAAGGAGGGTTTCCACTGCTAGAGAACCTCCTGAGTTGGCCTCCTTCATCCTTGGGCCTATGCAAAGGTAATTTCCAACTCTTATAGCTGGTATCCATGTGGCGATACTCTGTCCAGAGATCTTTGATCATGAATGATAAATTCAGTGAACACTCTAACTGAAATACATTAGAAATGAGATCCCTAGAAATAACAAGCATGTCACCCCCTCCATGTGACTGAATAGTTCTTTTCTTGGGGTCATATATAATAGCAAGAGCTTTAATTAGCTCTACGTTCACAAACACATTGGGCACCACAAGTCTTCCTTGGTTCAACCTCCATGGATTGCAAACTGGTTGAAACCTAAATTGTTTTATGTAATGGTACATGAAGAGGTCGTACCCTCGTTGCGGTGTCCAAATATCCCCTAAGCCCTTATGTTTGTCCCATAGTCAATCCATGGAAGGATTCATTTGAGCACTCCTCTTGGGTCTCGACCCTAACCCAGGGCATTGATCTATCAGGTCTTCATTTAGGAGTCTCTTAGGCTTTTCGATTTTCTATTTTTTAGCTTTGGGTTTGTCTGTACTCTCTTCCATTATTTAAATCTTAAGATTTTAATGAAAATAGCTTCTCAACTGGGTTTGAAGTACTTACGTGAGTCTCACCGAGTCACCTCCACAGTCCACCAATCTTTGTTGCATCAAAACTCCAAGTTTTTGCCTTTTTGCTTCTACCCTAAGCGAAATCTTCTAGGATTTTGTAACAACTATGCGATCAACTTATGATATAATTCACTTCAATTCTAGTTCATAAATGCACCACAACACGATGCCTCGAGATGTCACATCATTCTTTCACCGATAGCCACCCTCTCCACCGATGGACACCTATCCTCCATTCTATCGGTGGGATGCTAGATAATATTTCCCCAATGCACCATAGTTCCCCCGATATACTTTATGAATTCAATAGTTCATTCCCATGGACCTGGGGACCATGTTTATAATTCATGGTTACTTTTGTTGACAAGTTGACTCTATCGGTATATCGGGAGAGCACCTTAGGAGTCAACCCGATAGAGTATTATTACACCAATACTAGGTTGTGAGCTATTTTCATCGGGCCATTGGCGGGACTGTGATGGGGGTTCCGTCGATGGTATTGAATTTTGTTAGGAATGGGGGAAGGACTTAGGAGTCTAGGACTACGTCACTACAGAATTTAAAATTTGTTTATGGATGCAATTTGAATGTAGGCTATAATATGGATCTTGTAACACAAATTTCTACAATTTGCATTATTCATAAAATCAAAGTGTGGTATATTTTAGTGATTACTAATAAAATTCGATAATTCATGCCCATGGTCATAATTCATGGTTAATTTTTCTGACAACTTGACTCTATCGGTATATCGGGAGAGCACCTTAGGAGTCAGCCAGATAGAGTATTGTTACATCGATACTAGGTTGTGAGCTATTTTCATCGGGCCATTGACGGGACTGTGATGGGGGTTCCACCGATGAAGCATTGCTAGGCTGATGGTATTGAATTTTGTTAGGAATGGGGGAAGGACTACGTCACTACGAAATCTCAAATTTTTTATGGATGTAATGTAGGCTAAAATATGGATCTTGTCACACAAATTTCTACAATTTGCATTGTTCATAATTTATGAATCATAAAATCAAAGTGTCGTTTATTTTTGTGATTATTGATATGTGGAAGATAAGTGGGGTGGACTCGGTGGAGGTTATTTTCTTTGTAAAGAAAAAATAAATTTCCTTTTAAGAGATCAAATTTAAATTTTAATATCACAATTTCATGGATGATGGATTACTATATAATTTATAAAATATTATCAACTACAGTTTGACTTTGGCATATGATTCATGAAGTGCAATATAATATAAAATATCATGGAGTGCAATATAAAATAAAATATGCTGAACTTGAAGTGCAATGATTCACAATTTATTTGAATACAATATAAAAAATCATCAACTACAGTCTGGAATATGATTCATGCAGTGCTTGAGTGCAATATAAAATGAGATATCATGAAGTGCAATGATTCACAATTTCAATGTTCATTGAATACAATATAAAATATCATCAACTACAGTTTAGACTTTGGAACAATGGAAACTGATTCATGAAGTGCAGTAAAAATACCTAAAATCTGCTAATTCTCTTCCATTTCCCAAACAGAGAAAGGGTCCTCAAACCGATGCTCATCTTCAGATAAAGTAAAAGAGTCATCTTGATTATGAGTCTACTCTGCACTTTCTTCGGCCTGTGTCTCAAATTCAACATTCATCGTGTGATTTGTGTCAATTTCAATATTGTTGTCATTTGTCCCAGGCCCACTGCCACTGCCACTACCACCAGTACCGATGGCTGTTGGAATTGGAGAGCTTGTGTTGCACAACTTGGTCCCTCTTCTTTCACATGTGGACCTCCATATTGCGAGTTCCCTTTCAAAAGGAAGTTTTTTGACATTTAAGCAATTTTCCAAATTCTTGTCCAGTTTGTTTCTTAACTTTGATTTCAAAAACCCCAATGTACTGAAAACTCTCTCATCCTCCACCGACCCCAATATCATTGTTTGATATAAATCAACAAGTTTGAAATATTCTGACATTGAACCACACAATATTCCACTCTGACCTAAGCTTGTCCAAACCTTTTTTATTGATCTCGGTTCAAAGGCCTTCTCCTTGCCCATGGATTTATACTAGTCCCTCATAGTTGTTGCAAAACTCTAAAATTACTTTCTAAGCTTATTTTCATTTAAAATTCCTTCTATTGTCTGCTCATTGTATGTTACCTTTTCTGAAAACTGTTCGATCAAGATTTTTACTTTATCATGAAAATATTTTGGGTTATCTCGGTTTACCCAAAATTGACGATACATAATACCCGTGGCTTCAAGTATTTCATGTCGAGGGAATCTTTCATGAATCTCTGAGGAAAAAGATTTTATAATTTCCTTCAAATTATCACTAACATATTTAACAATGTCGTTAAAATCTTCCTTGTTAACAGGTACTTCTCTTCTAGAGCACTTGGCTATCTTACAATGGTACATTGGTATCTCATATCCATGTATACAGATACATAAGTGCCCACTTGCATTAAACTATAAATAATTATCAAGATTATTCAAATCAGTAATTTTTCGCCACATCAAATAATTTGTGCCTTCTTTTGTTAGATCTAGATATAGATGATCGAGGTCCAAGCATGTAATTTTACGTAGATTGGCATATTCATAAATATACATAGTTCTGTCTTGGGCTTTCTTCACAAGATTGTTCATCTCATCCAACATGGGGAGAAGATTAGCTAAAGTCAAGAGTGTCTCTATATTGCTTAACCTATGTAACAGGTCAGGAGCTTTGTCCACTATGTTGCGATGCTCGTGCATCACTCCAATCAAGGATTGATATTATGAAAGAACTCGTTGCGCTGGTCCATGCAGGGAGATCCATTTGGTATCGACATCCTTGAGAAGCTTGTTTCCAGGTGTTATTCCCTCAGAAATTTTTCAAAATTCAAGAAAACATTTGGGACTTTGGTAGAAGTATGCGTGGATCTCGTGAACTAGATTTTCGATATTGTAGGAAACTTGCTTACAATTTTGAATGCTAAATTCATTATGTGGGCCATGCAGTGAATGCCAAGCATGTATGGTGCACAAGTAGTTTGTAACTTTGTGCAAAGACCGCTCCTTTGAACTTGCATCACTGCAGCTCCATCAACTCCTACACACACCAACTTTTTGGCAATTGTCAACTCATCCATACTTGCAATTTCATTCAAAGATTTCTTGACTAGTTCAAATAGATTTTGCGATGTTGAACTATCCTTCATTTTATGAACACAAAGAAGATGAGCTTGGCGAACATGTTGTTCTACAGTATACAAATTTATACAAACCCAAGAAGTATTGTCTACCGTAGTAACTTCATCTAAAGATAATGTAATGAAATTTGACTCTTTTAATTTCTCCTTTAAATCTTCCTTTTCCACTGCAGCAAGATAGTTCGCCCATTCCCATCCAACGTTCACTGACCAATGTGAGAAGGGAAAGTGGGGAACACTCAAATAAGATAATAAATCAAAATATTATGGGTAGTCTATCATAGGATGCCCCTTGGACAAAATATGAAAAACAACACTCATCTGAACAATTTTTGATAGATTTGTTGCTGCCATGGCTTTTCCAAAATGATCCTCAAGTGTACCTTCACATTTTTTAATCTTCGACATTCTATGGTTATGCTCTCCATAATCTGCGGCATACCTAACATGAAGACATTCTTCCTTTTATTTCCATCGTACGACAGATTGTTCATTTCCATCTATGATTTGTTTTTCGTAAACTTTACCGATATGCTTTTCTATAGTGTCAAGATTTAGCTACATCATCTTGCTCTTCCACATTTCCAACTACAAATCTTACATTTGACCTCTGTTGCCCTTTCAATATCATTTTTGTTTGATATACCCACTGGTTCAAGGAATTGGAACTTCGACAACCAACCAATTTGAAAATTCCTTGTCATTTCCCACTCATGCCCCAATTTTGATTTTCCTTTTCTTCTCTTTCTACCAACATCATCCTAATCCAAGTCAATTATCTCATTATGGCTAACCAAGGTATCCCTTGGAACATCTTTTGCGGTATTGCCATCCTCATTTGATACATTTTGATTTAACACGATGAAAATCTCACCTTGACCTTCCTGTGAGGTATTGTCAATGCCATCTTCAATAATATTTGGTGGAAGAGTTGATGGTGTAGCTCCACCTTGATCTGATGGATTAGAAACTTTTCCAATTCCAAAGTAAGACTGTATCGTACCTCCACATTTTGGGCATTTTGATGGCCTCCCAATCTCTTCATTACCCTCAGGAGTCTTACCCTTGCAGTTGCTACTCAACATATTGAATTCTCACTTTGAATAAAAGCAGGAAAAAAATATCTTCTTGTTTAAGAAGGAAAGACCGACAGAGAATATAGATCCCATTCCCTACTCAAAATCATGTTTAAGACTGAAGCTAGAATGGAAAAAAGATAAATAAATCTTATTATTATAACTAATAACTAATAACAATATGAAGAAATGATCACTCACCTTTGAGTCTACGTTTTTGGGTTTCGCTGACTTCTGAATCGAGAAGTAGAACCTCAGAGCCGAACAAAATGTGTAGGAGAAAATAACAATTTCAATTGTATTTATATCAATCCATATTTGGCGAATTTCGCGGGATTTTTAAATGGCATGTTAAAAATTTGGCGGATCCCGTGTGCTTATACAACGATACCTTGTAATTTTCAAGGTGAAATAGGTCCTCATAAGCAATTATTTATAAATTTTAATTGGCGAAATGGGTCTTCACAAGAAACTATTTGTAAATTTTAATTGGCGAAATGGGTCCTCATAAAATGTTGTTTTAATAGTATTGGCGAATATGCTGGTGTTTTATGACATGCTCCCCAGGCTTCCAGGCAAAAATATTAATCAGTCCATTAGAAACGCGTAGTCTGTTATGGAAAATTTATTGCCTAAACATGCCTCATAAAAAAAAACCACTGCCAAATGGACATGCATTGGACCGATAGCTCATGAAATCCTGGCGATTTGAACACCCTGCTGGATACGGTAAATTTTCCAATTTCGATTTGCCCGATTCCTAGAATTCTCCAATTGGCAAAGATTAGCCACTAAATTTTTCCATGCATGTGTCTATCCAATGCATGTCTTCTCTTAGGACACCTCTAGCCTTCATGATACTACTACATATTATAGAATCACCGGGAACGTTGGAATCCTTGAGGATGTTGATAGGGTCACTATTGTGTAGATAATTATCTTTTATCATTATAATACAATCCTTTTTTTTTTTAATTAGGTTATAGAAATTTATGGCCATGAGAGCTCTGGTAAACTATTGAATACTTCTAAGGCCCAATTTCCCATTCCTTTTACTTCTACATAATTTATACCATCTAACTAAGGCCATCCTTTTCTTGTCCTCTATGTCTATCCAAAGGAACTTTTTTTGAATCTACTCAATCCTTTTAGTTGTCTATCTAGGAATTTTGAACAAGGATACATAATAAATATTTTGTAAAGAATCCTTCAAAATTATATACTTCTTTGCAAGACTCAAGAGCTTACCTTTCCAACTAGAGAGGTTGTTTCTATATTCTTTCAACAATTTTGTTCCAAAAGTTATTGGCATTTTTCTTAGTAATAAGAGAGAGGTTAAGATAAATAGAAGCAAGAATAGCTCTAGAATACCAAATAATATTAACAAGCTTATCATGAAGATTATTGTGAGTGTCAAAAAAATAGAGGACACTCTTCTCATAATTAATATTGTGGCTTGAGACTTCAAAATAATTATTAAGAAACCATTTTCAAACCTTAGCTTATTTAGTTGAGGAAGCACTAAAAATAATAATTCCATCAACAATTTTTTTCTAGGAAGGAGGAAGAGAGTAAGATGGTTTCATGCCCATAATTATTTTTAGCTTCAATCAACTTGGAAATATTTCTTCCAAGGATTTATACCACCAAATAAAGATAACAAGAAAAGGGGTCCTCGTATCTCAAACCAAAACCACTATTGAAAAAATCCCTCAGGGTGTCATTAACAAGCACCAAGAATTAAGGATTTGACACACATTCTTGAATAATCTAAAGAATTTTACATTAAAACACAATTTTTTTAACAAAAAAGAGAAGAGCCTAGGAGACTTTTTCATAAGACTTTGAAATATCAAGTTTAAGAGTCATACCAAACTTCTTGTTACTATCCATATAATAGGGAATTTTGTGAGTTGCAAGAGTAGCATCCAAAATTTGAAAGCCAAGAACAAACCTTTTTGATGTTGGGAAATCATCTTATGAAGAATTTTTTTAATTATAATCACAACCAACTTTGATTTTTTTTATAAATAGTGTTTCACAAGATAATTGACATAAAATAATCCATCTTAATAGCTTCACCTTTTCTTGGCACTAAAACAAGAAAAGTATTGTTGATTTATTTCAAAATCCTAGTTGACTTTAAATAAATCTCTCATAGTAGCAGTAATATTTGTTCTCAGTATGCCTCAAAAATATTTAAAAAGGGAGGGGGAAAACTCAGCCATACCTAAGCCTTATAGGGTCCAAATGAGAAGGAAATAGACCTAACTTCATCTTCAATGATTTATTTGACCATATACTCATTAATGGAATTTTAAAGGATAGAAGGAATGGCCTCCAACATATTGGAGAGAAGCACATTTTATGATGTTGTTCTTGAAGTAAAACTTTAAAATAATTAGTAGCCATAAAACCAAGTTGATCATTTGAAGTAAACATAGTTTCCTCCCTATCCTCAAATCTAATAATATTTTTCCTCTTCTTGTGCTTTAGATTAGATTGGTGGAAAAGTCTAGTATTCTTTTCACCTTTCATAATCCATTGAATCTTTAATTTTTCATTTAGAAGATCTATTCTCTTAGTAATAGTATCCATTATTCTCTAAGGTTTTTCGCCTACTAACAAGTCCCCGAGTCATGAATTCCCTAGGCCATTTTATCTTGAACTTATTTTATATTTTTCAAAATATTATCCTTCTAATTGAACAAAAAGGTTAACATGTTCCAACCCTTGAATTTATATTTAACATAATTTATTCTTTGTGCTAAGTATAGCATATTAGTGTCCTTGAAAGGGTTTTTCCAGCAATCCTTCAATTGCTTCCTAAAATAAGGATATAAAGCCCACATTATTTTATATCTAAAGGGATAAGCTCCCTTCCTATTTTGAATAACTCAGTCTAGGAGAAGTGGATTTGGCACAGTCACGGTAAGAGGGTCCTCAAAGGGAACAGTCTGGACCGTGCAACAAGAGTCACACAACAAAAGTGACTCAGAATATGGAGGAAAATGCAGATTCAAACATTCTCATTAACAAAAATTTTGATTACAATCGGCTGACAACATCCGGGCTTATAGATTCGGCTCATAGGCCTGATACAACATGCTCTAAAATAAAGTCTTCCTACATGCTCCTCAATGTGAGCAAAAATCTTGCAGATCAAAATCTATATTCTTATTCTTATTCCTTGATCGCTATCCTAATGATCTATTACAAGCTTTATATCATATCTATAGATCTAGAAGCATCCACGTCAGCCAAGAATCATTACAATCTCTGGTGAAGGAAACATAGCATGTGCATGAAATAGGTCAGCCTCAAATTGGAATTTTGTATCCGTAGGTGCATATGATGAAGTGTGGACCAAAAATTTAAGTCAAGGACACTCCACGAAACAATTCAAAACACACCACAAGGATCTACAAGCTATGGGAAAGATCCACGAGTGATCAAACTAGTTGTTAGGTTTGAAATTATTCTGGGGCCAATTCCAAAAACTGTCACTTACTCCAAAAGTGATAACTTATCAGAAAAAGATCCAATCGAGCTAAAAATTTGTGATAACTTGCCAGAAAAAGATCCAATCGAGCTAAAAAATTTGAATAAGGAAAATGAGCATGTCCTTGATGAAAACATAGATCCATAGGGTTTGGTGAACAAACACGATGAAATACCAAATCTGCCAACTTTAATTGAAAAAGAACTGAACCAAAACAAAACTGAATGAAAATATTTTTGGTTGATGCAAGATTTCCAAGAACCAAGGATGCTCCTACATCAGACATCTGGGGTCATTTGAAAAGTGAGTCCCTCACGTTGGTGGGGCTAAAGGAAAATTGATACGGTCTACCTCATCCTGAGAAATCCAAGAAGAATCCTCTACTGGTCTACCCTTCCACTTCACAAGATATTCTTTGTACTGTCTTCCACATGTTTTCCTCCCATCTCTGATATCTAGAATCTCTTCTATCTCATTTGATTGTTGTTTAGGAAACTGTTTCTTCAATTGTGCTTTATTGTCTTCACTAAATTTTGGTTCATGGTATTGATATAGATCTGCAATATTGAATAAAGGTGATATACCACCTAGTAACTCTACTTCATATGCATTTCCCGAGTCAAATTTCTTCAAAATATTATAGGGTCCAAAATTCCTCATCTTGAGCTTATTGTATGTGCCAACTGGAAATCTCGCCTTCCTCAAATACACCATCACTTCATCTGCAACTTCGAACTCCTTATGTCTCCTCTTTTCATTTGCTCGCTCCTTATACTTTTGGTTCATATCCTCCAATTGTTGCTTTACTTGAGTATGCACGCTCTTCATATGTTCTACAAATTCCTCTGCTTCTGGACTCCTTTTATCTTCCTTAATGATGTCTCGCAACTCTGATATACCTCTAGGATGAACTCTAGTAACAATCTCAAAAGGTGTCTTTCCGGTACTCCTATTTACTAAATTATTATAAGAAAACTATGCTTGTGCAAGGACTAAATCCCAACTTACGGTCTTCTCTCCAACCAAACATCTCAACAAATTCCCCAAACTCCTATTTACTACCTTTGTCTGTCCATTATTCTATGGGTGAAAAGTAGAACTGAACTTTAAATCTATCTTTAACTTCTTCCAAAGTGTCCTCCAAAATTAACCAACAAACTTTGTATCTCTGTCTAAAACAATAATCCTAGGTAATCCATGCAATCTGACCACTTCCTTGAAAAACAAGTCTGCTACATGTACTGCATCTGTTGTCTTCTTAGAAGGTATGAAATGTGTCATCTTAGAAAATCTATCCACCACCACAAATATAGAATCATTACCTCTCTGTGTCTTCGGCAAATCAAGTATGAAATCCATGTTGATATCCTCCCAAGTTCTTTCTAGAACTGTTAAGGGTTTATACAATCCAATATTCTGACTACTCCCTTTTGCAACTTGACAAACTCTGCACCAATTTCCAAACATCCTTATGAATCTATGGCCAAAAGTAATTCTCACTTACCAATGCTACTATTTTATCAATTCCAAAGTGTCTTACCAATCCTCCACTATGTTTTTCTTTCACCAAACTATCACTCATTGAACTCTAGGGTATACACAACTGATTTCTTCTAAACAACATATCCTCCTGAATGAAATAATCCAACCACTAACTCCTATCCTCCAAGACTGGTTCCTTACAAGCTCTCCAAGGTTCTGCAAAATTCGGATCTTCCTCATACAAGTTCTTCAATTCTTCAAAGCCTAATACTTCCACTCTCATCCCTGCCAACAAATTACTTCTCCTACTCAAGGCATCAACAATTCTATTTGACTTTCCACTCCTATGTTTAAAAAAAAAAAGTCTAAATCTGCAAGAATTCCACCCATCTCATGTGTCTTTGATTCAACTTACCTTGACTATTCAAATACTGCAAAGCCTGATTATTTGTATACAACACAAACTCCTTAGGCAACAAGTAGTGTCTCCACTTCTCCAAGGCTTGAACTATGGCATAAAACTCCTGGTCATATATTGAATACCTTCTCCTAGCATCATTCAATTTCTCATTGAAATAAGCTATTGGTCTTCCTTCTTGACTAAATACTGCTCCAATTGCATTTCCACTTGCATCAAAGTCTACCTGAAATACCTTATTAAAGTCTGGTAAAGCCAACATAGGCTGCTCGGTCACCTCCTATTTCAACAACTCAAAAATACGATTTTCTCCAGGTTTCCACCTAAAATCCTTCCTATCTCCTCTCATTATTTCTATCATAGGACTGCAAATAGAACTGAAATTCCTAACGAACTTTTGGTAGAAACTAGCCAATCCATGAAATTATCTTACCTCTCCAAGGTTTTTTGGTGTAGGCCATTCAACAATTGCCCTTACCTTCTTAGGATCCATCTTCAATCCATCCATAGATATCACAAATCCTAGATATACCAATACTTCCTTCATGAAACTACACTTCTTAATATTTATCAGCAACTGCTCTTCTCTCAACCTTTGCAAAACTTCTCTTATATGCAACAAATGTTCTTCTCTAGTCTTACTTAAAACCAAGATGTCATCCAAATAGACAATCATAAACTTACCCAATAATTTCTTCAATACCTCATTCATCAGCCTCATGAAGGTTCTTGGTGCATTTGTTAGTCCAAAAGGAATCACCAACCACTCATACAATCCTTTATTTTTTATGAATGTTGTCTTCCACTCATCCCCTTCTTTGATTCTGATATGATGATATCCACTCTTTAAATCTATCTTTGTAAAGTATTTATCTCCACTCAAATAATCCATAATGTCATCCATCTAGGGCAAGGGAAATCTATACTTCAATGTGATTTTGTTTATGGCTCTCGAATTTTTACACATCCTCCATTCTTCATCCTTCTTAGGTGCTAGCACAACAGGTATTGCACAAGGACTTAAGCTCTCTCTGATCAAACCCTTTCTCAAAAGCTCTTGCACCTGTCTATTCAACTCTTCATTCTCTGTTGGTGTCATCTAGTGTTCTACTTTATTAGGAAAACTAGCTCCAAGAATTAAATCCATGCAATGACTAACACTCCTTACAAGTTGTAATCCATCAGGTACATTATCCAAGATGATAGCTTCATATTCTACCAAAAACTCCTATATCTCCTCTGGTTGTTCTTCTACATGCTTCAAGTCTTTAGCCTTCTTAGGAATCAAGATATAGCACATGTTCTCATGTCTTAGTCCATCCAAAAATCTCCTCACATCAACCAAGTAAATTCTAGCATTTGTACAAACCTCAACTTTAGGAACATCCTCCAATGGTAACAAAGTCTGCTTCATCCCATTTGCAACAATGGTATATATGTTCTTCTTTCCATCATGAATAGCTTGTCTATCATACTACCAAGGCCTTCCCAAAAAAACATGGTATACATCCATAGGCATGATATCACAAGACTTCATCATGATAATTTCCTATCTTCAATTTCACCAAACATTGGTCACTTACTAGTATCTTATGCCCATCTTGAATCCATGCTATTTGATAGGGCTTTGGGTGTTTCAGTATTTCCAACTTCAATTTGGTTACCATTTCTTCATAAACCAGGTTCTCAGAGCTTCCACTATTAATAATCACTCTGCAACATTTACTAGCTACCTTGCATTTGGTTCAGAACAAATTCTTTCTCTGCAACGGTTCCTGCTCCATCTCACTTTGACACAATACTCTTTTGTTCACCAATACTTCTCCCTCTTCTGGTTTATTAGATGATTTGACATGATCCTCCTCAATAAAGGCTATTCTTCTACTATTCTCTATCTTTTTGCTTGTCTCTCCCTGATTACACTCAAATTCTCTATGTCCTTCTCCATCACACTTAAAACAAGTTCCTCTAAATACTCTTTTCTCCTGTCTTCTATCATCTTTTTTATAATCCTTATTCTGGTAACCACCATATCCTCCTCTCTGGTAAGAGTTTCCATCATCTCTACGGTATGAATTATCTTTCTTACTAACTTCCTTATCTTTATTCTAATCTAGAAAGGATCCTCTTCCTCCTCCAGTAAAAATTCTTCCTCTCTAAAATCTTCCACCTCTTCCTCTTTGTCTTTGCTCATGTCTTTTATTCAACTTCTCTTATGCTTTTAGGGCACATTGATATGCCTCCTCCACACTCAACAACTTGATCAAAATAATCTCATCCTATATAGACGACCTCAAACCATTCACATATCTAGATACTTGCTTGATCTCATTCTCTGAATTTCTGGATCTGATATTCAACTTGTAGAAATCCTCAGTATACTTTGTCACACTTGACTCCTTCTGCTTCAAATTATGCACCTTTCAGAAAAAAAACTTATCTAATAGTCTACAAGCATGAGCTTTTCCTTTAACTTATTTACCATATGATCCCATGATTTTATCTTCTCCTTTCCTCTTCTTTTCCTATCTGTTCGCAAATGTTCCCACCAAAGGGATGCATGTCCTTTCAATTTTGTACAAGAAAATTTTACCTTCTTATCTTCGGTGGTACCTTCAAAATCAAATTACTTCTCCATCTCTGTTATCCAATCAAGCAATTCATCTGAATCCAACTTGCCACTATAATCTAGTGGATTGAAATGTGGTTTAGTATTTACTCCGGTTAGGGCTCTTATGAACCTCTCTTCTCCCTGATCAAGGCTAGGTTGATCTTCTCTTTCCCTTTCTTCCTATTCTATCTCTTCATCACTCACATCATCAACTAGTCGAACTCTCCTCTGGGTTTTTTTGACTGTTTCTAATCTAGCAGGAATTCCTCTCAATATATCCATTATAGCTGGGTCTACATTTCCACACACTCCATTTCCTCTACCATTTCTTCTTCCCGTCATCTTTACACAAGTCCTCTACAACTACAGGTCGGATCCTTAGTCTGCCACCCCACAACCAATCTTCAACAGGACTTCACAAACTCTGACGATCTCTCATGGAACCAATCTCACTCTGATACCAATCTGGCACAGTCATGGTAAGAGGGTCCTCAAAGAGAACAGTCCAAACCGTGCAACAAGATTCACACAATAGAAGCCACTCAGAATATGGAGGAAAATGCAGATCCAAACATTCTCGTTAACAAAAAAAATGATTACAATCGGCCAACAACATCCAAGCTTACAAATTAAGCTCACAAGCCTGATACAACATGCTCTAAAATATAGTCTTCCTACATGCTCCTCGATGCCAGCAAAAATATTGCAAATCAAAATCTATATTATTCTTCTTATTCCTTGATCACTATCATAATGATCTATTACAAGCTTTATATGATATCCGCAAATCTAGAAGCATCTGCGTCGGCCAAGGATCATTACAATCTCTGATGAAGGAAACGTAGCGTGTGCATGAAATAGGCTAGCCTCAAATTGGAATTTTGTATCGGTAGGTGCATATGATGAAGTTTGGACCAAAAATTTAAGTCGGGGACACTCCACAGAACAATTTGAAATACACTGCGAGGATCCGCTAGCTATGGGAAAGATCCACGAGCGATCAAACTAGCCATTAGGTTTGAAATTATTCTGGGGCCAGTTCCAAAAATTGTCACTTACTCCGAAAGCGATAACTTGTCGGAAAAAGATTCAATCAAGCTAAAAATTTGGAATAAGGAAAATGAACATGTCCCCGATGAAAACATAAATCCGCAGGGTCTAGTGAACAAACATGATGAAATACTGAATCTGCCAACTTGAACTGAAAAAGAACTGAACCAAAATAAAACTGAATAAAAACCAAGGATGCTCCTACATCAGGATTATGATTCAAACCAACTCTAGGAAGATTAGAAAGTGAATCATTATAAATAGTGCTCCATGAGTTAGTAATAAGAACCCTATTCAACTTGACTTGAATGAGATTACTACCCATCCTTTAATTGGACCAAATAAAGATACTTCCAATCAAATCAAAATCATTAAGGTCGGTTCCAATCAAGAAAATCATCAAAATCAACCATATTATTTAAGTAATCCTCTAAAACCCCAATATGTTATGAAGAATGTAAAGGAGTATTAAATTCTCTAGCTAGAATCCATCTATAGTAGTTACTTTCCCAATTATATTAGTCAAATTCTCCCACATTTTCTTCCTAGTAGCTTTATAATTTAGAGAATAAATATTATCCAAGATGATTTAAGATATGAGAGAAGTAACCAAATAATGTTTAGAAGATTCAATAGCTCTCCCTATCAAGATTGAAGGATTTCACATTGTGACATTGCCTCCCGAATTCTCCATTAGTAAGACTTAGAGTATAATTTGCATGTAGTTAGATCTTATTAGTAATTTGAGAAAACATTGAGTTCAAAATTTTAGTCTCCTGAATCAAGATGATATCAACTCCATTATCAAGAATATAATTTTTTAGATTAAATTACTTATGGATGTTATTCAACCCTCTACTATACCATGAAATTATATTCATTTCAAATTTTGAAGATAATTCCTTTGACCTTCAGTCTTCACCTAAAGTTACATAAACCTTTGATATCTCCATTTTATGAGCATCAAAATTATTATATAACCCTTTTTTCTTTGAGGCAAACAACTTCTTATCTTCCAAAATGGGGAAAGGGAGCCCGTTGATTAAACTTTTACAAGACTTCACTTTTGAAATTTCCTAGAGGTAGTCACCTCTAGGTTTCATTGTTTCCCATGAGAAATATCTTTAGCCACTTCTCTTGATCTAGTTTCCCTCTATGTAAGATGAACCACTCTAATATCTAAACCCACGTCTATTGGTTTCCTAGTTTCCTTTTTTTGCTACTCCTCTCCTTACCTTTCCCAATCAAGGTCCAAACTTTATCCATAATTAACAAATACAATTTATTGAGAGGGTAAGATCAAAGTCTTATTCAAAGGGTCAATAATTTATTACCATAGTAAGAATTTTAATTTCGGTATTTTCCATAAGCAATTCCACCATTCTTTCACTATTTTATTTGCTAGTTGGGTTTGGGAAACTTCCTAGGCTATTATTTCTTTTAGTTTTGACACTTTCCTTTTATTAAAACTTTCCTTCCTTTTCTTCTTTATTTTATAATTCATCAAAATATTCCTTATTAATAGGGGTTTATTTTATTTCCCCTTCCTTCATTCCTTCAAGATGAAGTAGGATTTCCTTTTGAGAAACTTCTTGATAATTTTATAGAAAATTTTGAGGCCCATCTAGGATTCTTTCCCCTTTGCCATCAATCAACCATTTTAATCCATATTATGTTAGGAATCCTAATGTACTAGCTTCCTCAAGAATGAAACTTTCAAATTTGCCCCGCCATAAGAATATTAACCTTATGAATATCCCTTAGCTCTATTTATTAAGTTTTTTGAATTCCACAATTGACAACTTGTCCATCCTCATCAACTGGTGATGATTTTCTTCTTTATCTTCAATAATCCTTATTATATGTTGATAAAAAGGGTAATATTTATCTTCTTCACATATATATTTGTTTTTTGTTCAAAAAAACTAGGGAGGAGTTTTAGGAATATGTTGATAAGGTGCCTGAATCTTTCACTATTTTTATAGAAGGGCCCAATCTTTTCATAAAATATTTATTGCATCCATCTCCCAAACCTAGATTGAAGGGTAATATGTGTAGTTAACACCTTGTTCATCTCAAAATTAATGCAAAATCTAGTAAACACTAGTCTAGTTTTTTCCAAAGAAACTTTATCTAAGGTTAAAATTTGACCGAAGGAACTAGCAATACTTTGGAATATTTTAGGGTCCCAATATTCTAAAGACAGTCCTAGTAACCTAATGCAAGTTGGAGCCATAAAAAACATCAACAAATAGATCAAAAACTAGCTTCCACTTTGTCGGCTAACAAATTAGCACCTTGAGGTTTTATGGGTGTAATTTTCAGTCTTTGCCCAAAAAGGTGCTATTGCTCCCTAACAGCTTTGAATAATTGTATCTTATAGGAAACAATCACCCTCTAAATTTTAGAGGTACAACTCCCTTGTATAATTTTCAATGATGTCACAAGAAAACTTAAAAATAAATCATATAAGATTTCAGCCCAAAAGCAATAAAGGAAAATAAAACCCAATATTAGAAAGCTTCCCAATATCGAATGCAAATGAAAATTGAAGTATCACAAAGGCTAGCACAAAGGCTAGCATATACCATGCATGTAGATAAGTAAATTCAAATCCAATATAACCTGAAAAAAGAAACCGATTATAGAGATAAAACAACCACACATTCACACAAGAATGATATATAACCGCAAAAGAACTATTTAAACACACAAATTTAATATCTCCAAATTATCTCTATAAAACCACACGTACACAGAAAAATAGAGGTTTCAATGCAGTCTACTATATTGAAATTGAAATGTATTAAGTTTCAAAATCTAAGAGAGAGTTTATTATTCAAATTATAAAATATATATAAGCAGATGAGTAATCACTTCTTTAAAAAGGTAATTGCCCCAAAAATAAACAAGTCTCATCAAATAACTATAAAATGGAGAAAGCAACTAAAAAGCCATTATGGTGGTGCTCCATTGAAAGGTTCTTTGGTTGCCTAATTTTTCGATGTGGCAACTCTCTTTTGGAAAGCTTGCAAAGCCTTGATGACAATTAGCATCTCCTTGTCTTGAGGAATGGTGATGTTTCCCACTCACAATTTCCAAACTATCATGTCATTGTGTCTCACCTTAGGCCTCCTTTCATACGAGCCTGCAAATCTGACTATTTGCAACAAGAATACATCAATTCCATAGAATCATCTTAGGTTTTCGACATTGACAGGTTGAGTGCCAATGATATCATTGATCATCTTTTTAAAGTTTTCTTTTGGAACTCCAACATTTTCATCACCATTACTTTCTTCTCCAGTAAATTGTAGGTCGAGCCCAAAAAGATCTTTGTAAACTTCTACTCTGATGGTCTTACACTCTGTCAATACCTTGTTGTACTTAGGTACAAACTTTGTTTAACCACTCGCAACTTCCACTTCACACTTTTCTTCTAGATCACATAATGACTATCAACAATGTTGGGAATAATCAGTTCACTACCTAATTTCTCAAGTCCCACATTCAGCATTCCTATAATTAACTCAAGGCGTTGATCCACATCTTTTCTTCATTTATAGCTAAGGCGATGTCTTGTTCTATCTCTTCCTTTAAAAAGTGTGCATCCTGATGTACTTTTAGCATTTTTGAGATAAATCAATTTCATCTATCCATCATATCTTTGGTCCATTCCCTTATAGATTTTCCAAACATCTTGTAGTTCTACATTTTACTCACCATCTCTTTCCCAACTACTGATGTTGGATCAAAGGTAGCTTCAGCTTGTGTGATAGGTTGAGGAGCAATATCAAATAATGAATTTAGACATTCAGTAAGAACCCTAACTTGGCCCTTCAATTCATCTTTACTTCGCTTATCTTTAGTACTTTGCTTAACCAAACTAGCTATTGTTATATGAAAATTGTGTACATCTCCATCCCTTGTAGATGGCCCCAAGTTTACTTTGGTGACATTAAAGTCACTAGAAGCTTCTTAGTTTACTTCTTTTTGCATAGATGGATGAGAAACCTCCACAAAAATATTTCTTGTGTTATCATCTTCCAATAATATAGACATACTCTTCAAAATCTTTGGCTTGAGAGTCCTCTGGATTAGTTTCTCACCATATCTTCTTTAGAAAGATCAATTTAAACTAATTTCCTTTTCGTTGACAATGTCTATTTTAACTAGGATATGGTGGAAGGGGTGGCAACTAACTTAGAACTAGAGGAACCAAACAAATTTCTTCTCAAAGGGGGAGTAGTAGAACGCCCATGCTCTAGGGAGAAAGGTGGAGTAGGACCAATCTTAGGAGATTCATGTACTTCCTTAATGAGAGAAGATTTGTGAGAAGAGGAAGAAGAAGTATTAGTATGAGATGGAGAAGTAGAGACATTAACTTTTTCATCCTCTCCTTTAGCTATATCTTTATCCTTAGTAAGTTGAGGAAGGTTGAGGGCATCTTCACCACATTTCTTCTCTAATAGATCTCTTTCAGGAGGCTCATCACCGCTGCCACTTTGGCCTCCCAATGGTGCTTGATGTGAAGTTGGAGATGACATCCCTGAAGTCACAAGTGGTCTTTCTCCTTGAGGTTGAGTTCCTTGTGATCTAGTGTGAGGGTGTTGAATCTTTGTCCTTTTCTTAGCAAACCACAACCCTATTCTTTTCAAAACAACTATAGTCCTTGCCTCAATGGTTTCAAATTATTTAATGCTCCAGTCCATAGTAATGATGGGTTGAGTAGAGATATGCTCAGTAAAAATGGGGTCAACCAAGTCTGATTCATCATCTTCTATACCTTGGATATCCCAATGTAAGTTGAATAACCTTATTTATCTTAAAGACAACCTCATCCAACTTCTTCCCCTTACCTCATATTCATCAACACAATCTGTCTAGTAATCCTCCATGTCAGGAATATGATAAAAACCTAGACCAATTATTCTTCACATAATCCTTACTGTCAAAAGGAAACATGTCGTCATAGAATTGTAGAGTATACTTGACCAGGTCCATTTCAATGTTGAGAGCATTCGACATAGAATTACATGAGAAATAGCCAAATTCAATAGGAAACTACACACCTACCTTCTTTCTCTCTTGAAATCTCTTGTTTACATCAACCAATTGTCTACAAAATTCTATCAACACAAATTCATCCTCAACATACCTAGGAAGCTTTAATGGAGGGTCATTGAAACCACCAATCCTAATATATGAAAATCTTTGAAATTGTATGATATGGCTCTTGTAGGTATCAACCAGCTGCATGGCTTCAAAAGTGAGCCTTAAATCAATTCTTCATTGTGTCTCTCGGATCACCCTCATGGTAAAAGTATCAGTGGTTCTCTTGTGATGATCGCAAATTTTACCCAATTGCAATTTATCATAATAGTAAAAATTTGGAACTTCATCTTGGGGTTTTAGGCTTAGTCTCAAATTGGCCAAGGCCTGGTACTAGAAATGGCATAGATAAGATAAGAGGACATGTAGAAGAACCTATTAAGTGTAAAGTGAATAAACATTCGATTCATTTGGTCACTGATAAGTTGAGCCCAATCTAAGAAGTTCCTCCCACCAAGTATAATTTGGATAAAGAAATACATACACTCTTCAAATTTGTGAGCCCTCTCATTCCCCCTCAATCTATGTAGAAGCACAATTATATCTGAAATTTTATTAAAAAAATGATCCCTATGTAGACCCCTGGGTGATTGGGATTTTCTCTTCCTTGATGCAACAAGAAAATTCTTAGCAATTATGTTTCGATAATATCCTTTCTTATCTAAGAACACAATTTGTGAAGAGGTGAAATTGAGATCTGATTATCTCTCTTTATGGGATTTTTAGACAAGAGGCAAAAGTATCTCTTTGATTTTTTACTACTAGCCCATTTTCATAGGTTTTAATTTCTCATGCTTCAGAGTCATATTTTTTTATACATTTTGTGACTAAGTCTAGGCATTGGATTGCAACAAGAAAGGTAGTTGCTTGTAGTAATCCACTTTTATTTACCCTTTTTGTAATGGGTGAAGGTTTTGGCTTGCTAATTCTCTCCCAAAATTTATCTAAGATTACATGCCCTAGCTTAGTGTCTCCTATTTCTGGTATTGTATTAGTTAAGCCAGATATGAGTTCATAACCTTGATATTTATATTTCATGGTCGCTAGAAAAACCCTAGGGTAGGTGTGCAAATTATAGGAAGAAGCTTATGCCAATATAGTTCTTTACTAAAATGAAATCCTCGACAACTTACTATTCAACCAAATAGAGAAAATGGTACCTGTTATAATTTTTTCTGAGCTCCAAGAATCAATAACCGCATGAATTTTCTCCTTCGCTCAATTCTAATTTTTCCAATACCCCATTTGAAATGTACTCCCTTCAATAGCTCAATTCACTTTGAAGCCATCCACAATTAATGCTTGAGTGAATGAGTAGTTGATTCTCATTTGTTAGGGTTGACACATGTAATATTTCACATCATCCTTTTACTTCAACCACTTTTTGAATATTTGAATAGAAACAACTAAAAAAACACTAAAAATTCTCACACAATCAAATCTAGAAATCGTCAAGAAAATATCACTATGGATTGTCGAAGGCTATTATCGTTTAAAAATACTTTTTATCAAAAACAAATGTTCTTATAACCTCATTGGTGGCTGATGAAGGTTTCATAACCTTTATGAAATATCAAAACACTTAGTGTTATGTGTATTCTTCACCTCTTTTCTTAAAACAACATTGCATTTTTTGCCACTGAGCAGGAAGGAAGGAAGTTTTGATAACCTCATCAGGGACTGACAAAGGTTTCTAAACCAACCCAAAATATTGAAATAACTTAACTTCAACTTGGGTGGAACTTATAAAAGTTAGGATAACATCTTTGGACACTAACAAACCTTTTGAATGTAATAAAGACCAAATTTACAAGACAACTTACGATATGTCAAATGAGAGTAGCGTTATGACAACCTAGGTGGGGATCAATAGAGTTATAACAGCCACCAAAAGTATCAGTAGCTTTCAAACTTAGCCAAAATTTTAGCAAGTGCACAATTTTTGTGTAGGGACAAAAACTGTGGTAACAATTGGCTCTGACTAGGGATGCCAACTACTCATGACAAAGCAAGGAACCCATAAACTAGTGAAGCAGACTAGTGCTTTATCCATTGGGCAAAAAAGTTAGAATCCATGACAAAAAATAGACTAAGAACTCTCACACAACCAAGAAAGGAAAACACACCAAAATTATGATAAAAACTCCTAGACTAACTATGTATAAGAGATACCTCACATAAATGCTTACATCTGGTACAATTTGAGATCCTACCCATTATAAGGAATAGGAAACAAAGTCTCATCCAGATAATGACTGTTTGAATGTATATGGGTTGCCTTCATGAGTAACCTTAAATGGACCTTTCCAAAGAGAATCAAACTTCTTATGTGCACCCTTTGAATCTCTTCTTTTATCCCATAGTAGTACCAAATCTTCGATCATGAATTTTCTAGGCGTAGCCTTCTTGTCAAAAATTCTCTTAACTTTTACTTGGTGCATTGTAATCATGTCTAGTATCTCACTCCTTTGCTCCTCAATCTTAGAAAGGTACATAATCCCTTTCTCCAAAGTATCTCAGAATTCATGATCCTCTATTACAATTAGTAACTTGTTAGTAGATAATTCCAGTGGGAGAGGTAAAACACTTCCTATGCCATAAACCAACTCAAATGGGGACATGTTAATGGATTTCTTCAAGTTTTTCATGTCTTCCCATAACGCCTCATAAAACTTCTTATTCCAATTCTTTTGATTCTCATCAACTAGATTCTTCATGATATTAATAAGATATTTATTACTAGATTCAACTTGCCCATTTCCTTGGGAATAACAATTTGCAAAGTGAGATAGAAAAATGCCATGTTCATAAAAAAAAGGGGATATCTCACTAGAGGAAAATCTATAGCATTATCAGTAACCAATTTGTAAGGCACTCCAAATTTGACTAAAATATTCTCTTTGATAAAATCACAAATTACCTCTAAAGTTTTTCTCTTAACGAGGATAGCCTCCACCCACTTGGTAAAGTAATCTATGGCAATGAGAATGTGTGTATGCCCAACATTAGATTGAGGACTAATAGGTCCTATAAAGTCTAACCCCCATTGCTGAAATGGTTCTTCAATCACCACGGGCCTTAATAGAGGTGTTGCTAACTAAGTTCTTCCTTTGAATTGTTTGCACTTTTCACAATTTTCTACCAAAAAATATGCACGTCTTTAAACATTCTAAACCAGTAGTAAAAATGCCTTTAAATCTTGAAATCAGTCATAGTAAAAGAGAAGTTTCCCCCACAAGCCTCATCATGAAATTTCTCCAGTAATCTCTTTGTTTGATCTTTATCAACATATTTCAGAAATGTGTCATCAAACACTCGTTTGTATAAAGTATCTTCCCACTAGTAGAATTTGGCAAATAAATGACTAGGTGACTAAAAATTTTAGTCACAACAACTAAAAATGACTAAATTCTACTAATTTTTTGCAACTTAGCTATAAATGAGTAAATAAATGACTAATTTGGTCTTTGACTAAAAAATTATTTAGTCACACAAATAAAAATGACTAAATAGTTAGTCATTTATTTAGCAAATCATTTAAGGAATCGAGAATCAATAGCCCACCAAAATACTCTAATAAAAATACTCTAGAAATTTTGTTGAAATCTTATTTATAGGCGTAGCCCGCCAAAATGGAGCTTTCATTTTAATAAACATACTCTAAAACCTTCGTCAAAACCTTATTTTCAGGCGTAGCCTGCCAAAATGGAGAAGAGTTTCAATAAAGAATGACAAAGAATGGTAAGGAGATGTGCATGATAGGAAGCATAGGGTTCATTGTTGCTTATCTCATTCTTGCTCTACTCAACAAGGGTTACATTTTTTGTGCTACTATTTGTAATCCAGGTATTTAATTGACATATATTTTCATAATCTCAAATTCCTTCAAAAGCTTTTGAAGTATCAATGGATCCTATATAGGTTTTGGAATGTATCCTATATAGGGTTTAAAATGATTTATTGTAATTTAAAAAAATAAATAAATGATGTATTTTCCTGTGATTAGATAATGTGGAGATATCCTAAATCTGTCCCAGCTCATTGTCCTCTTTAGAACTATATTCATTACTCCAGCTGCTAGGGTTTGACATGTGACATATTTAATATCTTCATGACAGTGGCTTTTAAATAGATCTCAATATTTTCTTTAATCCTTATCATGGTAATCCTTGAGTTCCATAATCCAACTTCAATCTCTTCTTAGAATGTTGTCTTAAGCTTGACTGCATAATATGCATGTTAAGCAAGTCCTTCATACCTACCATTGTTCCAAACCACCACTCACTGCCTTGCTTAAAATTTTGCCTCCATAAGCACAATAAAATGTTTTAAAATCATGGTTTCTAGTGATTGACCATTAAGGTCACTACTTTCATCAAGATAAAATGAGATTTGTGTCTTCAAACTCAAGCCATTATGCAAGGTAACATTGTGAATTGTTTATTGTGTAGGGTTTAATTTTCTTGCACATTTAGTGATTTGCTAATTGCCTTTAAGACTAGATATTGCACCCTTAGCTACAATCTCAAAGCTCACTCACTATCACTTGAAGATTTATTTCATGAGAATCCTTTTTATAAAATTAAACTATGCCCTATAGACCACCTACTTACTTACTATAGGGGACTCATTGTTTCATGGTATTGTGGGTCTTAAGATCCTTCAACCTTATTGTCACTACACAATCCACAAGGTATTATTCACTATTCTCCCATTTTTTATGAGTCTCAAAACACTGCTCAAACATGCAATCCACTACCTCCATTATACAATGGATAAGAAGAAATATTAAACTTGTGATTATCATTGTTACTTCATTTGGACAATCATTCCATGATTGGATTTTCCTTGTCTAACACTATCAATAGCATTTGAAAAACCCTTAAGGTCAGCAAGGGGGTAAGGAAACTCATTGTTAAAATCTCCACTTTACTATGCAAGGTTTGAGCTTTATTATCTTGTCACTGCTCAACCTCTTTTTGATTGTCATACCTCAAGTGAATGTCATTCTTCTTACCATAGATTGCATTTACAAATATCACTGAGCTACATAGTGTGCTTGTTATTGGCTACAAACTTTAGATTGCAAGATTTTGTTATTGGACACAATATCTCAATCTTTCTGGTATTGCAACCTCACTAATATTCTAGAGTTATGGTTTATGTTTCTATGGAGACCTAGGTTTTTTACCCTAGTCATTCTCTTACCAATGCTTTTGTTGGTATTAAAAAACAACCTTAAATCTTGGGTCAGAAAATTAATTGTATTGATAGGGTGTGGTATGATCTTGGATTGTATCCTAGCATGTGTGGGAAGCTTGTGTTTGATCATTAAGGTATGTAAATGTGATCAGGGAAATGTATCCTATATAGCATGGTTCTTGCTTTAATACTTCCCATAATGGTTATTAGCATATCACATTATTATAGTTCGTGGTAACCCAAGATTGCATTCAAGTATGTAACAAACTTGGTCTATAGTTTAAGCTGTACACTTTTAAGTAACATTCATAAGGTTTAGAAAATCTTGATCACTCTCTAGAATAGCCCATTAAACATGGATTGTGCTTGAATGCACTATATAATTGATATAACACAACCACTTTGCATATCAACCCAAGTTAGAGGCTCTTTATAGCAACAAGAGGTAATCACTCTTGGATCATGCTATCATTACATTGTAACCTATTAAACTTGAGTCAACTTGAATGCACCCAATGACAATTGAAACCTAATTGTGATGACAATGATTAATTTGTACATGAATTGTGCTCATATGAGTGCCTCTATTTCTATCACAACATAGCCACATAAAACGGTGACACATGAATGCATCCTGTATTTGTTATAGCACAACTGTGCCATGTGACCAATAGAGTTATGGATCACATAATTATAGTCACATGAATTTGTTCCTCGGTTGTGCTCTTATGGTGATTCCATTATTGTTACATCATAACCCTTTGGACTTATGTTGCTCAAATCCTTACATTGCTTATTTTCTCTTTGGATGGATGGCAATTCAATGGTATGGATTTGTATGTAGGTCATGCTCATAAGTGTCTTCGTCACCATTACACAATAGTACATTGGAATTTCCTTTCTTGAAACTTTACTTCACTTTTTATTGTTAGGTTTTCTTAGTGATTATTCCATTTCGATGTGGCATATTGATAAAATAATCCAAACAAAAAATCATTCTATTTTTAGTTAACTCCTGGTAACATACTTTTGGAATAAATGTTTGACTGCATTACTTCGAGTGTGAAGAATTTTTTTCTCTTCTTATAATGCATTCATTGAGAGTTGTAGTGTTGATGGTTAAAATGACACAAACAACATTAAAACATAATGTTTCTACTCTATTTCTCCTGAAAGAGAAAGACAACGTGTAGTAGCCTAACTCCCAAGGTCCTGGTAGTTGGTTCTCAACTGTCTGATGTCACTCAATTGGTTCATGCAACTATAATATTCAAGGGGATTCTGCTGGTAACAAAAGATTCAAGCTATGACTCTCTTTATCGAAATAGTTCCTGTAAATCAATGGGTTTTAAATAAAAGAAAAAGATAGAACAAAGGGGTAAACCAGTAAGTATGAACCGAATTTATCTAGTATCTAGACATATACCTTCAATGATGAATGTTTCCTAACAGATCATAAAAAAAATAAGATGATACAGTCTGTAGCATAATCTATACCACTGCATACATTTTAGGTGCTTAATTAACTTCGCAATTACTCTTCACAAATATTTCAAGGATTTTCAAAACAACACACATTCATTCATCATCAAAATTATAGATCAACAGACTTTTTTTTAATAACTTAACTCAATGACAATCTAATAAGATGATCCTTAAATCTGATTCCTTCAAATGACTTTCATCATTCAAGAAACTCTTATGTTCAACACAATCACTGCATACAGATAGATCATAACTTTATCAGCCTTATCAAACAAACAATTTAATTCCAAACACCATCTTTTGAGTAAACCTGTAATTCTATGTTACACCCCGAAAATTTGTATAGTTACTATTCTAGTAATGCTTAGAGCATTCTGATTGTAAGGAAGGTTTTGAACGAATAAAATGTGATTGAACCTTGTTATCAATATGAGAATCTATTTACATGTTATGATTGGCTCATTCTGTATTCTTGTTTTATGTTATTCTTGGATAAGCAATGAATAGAGGAAAGTAATTAGTCTTGTTTTATATATTTGATTTATATATACTGCAAATATTGTGAGCAATTGACTGTCGTGGTTTTGTGCCATGGATACAGGAACAGGAACTATTCCTCCAGGTGGAGGGGAAACATCACTCGGGAAGAGGAACTTGGTCGGCTAACTGGTAAAGTTGATCATATGAGCATACACACACTTCACTGAGGGTTTTGGGAACTGAGTCAGATTGAGTTGTCATGATAAGTCATCCTTAGGCTTAGGAGTTTTTGATTACTTCTTTATGCTTTATGAAGTGGTGTTACTTGATTGACTGACTTACTGTTCTATGAATCTTGAATGTGAAATGTAATTGATAAGTTATACTGACGCCTGGAATTTACAGTTAAATGTATATATACATGTTTGTGCAATTATGTATATTAAAGGTGCTCTGACTGGCCTATAATACACGTAATTGGAGAATTGAAAATAAACATGTATAGATATATTTAAGTGTAAACTAGGTAAGTTTATTAATATATTTAATATCAATACTATTATAGTCTTACCGATAAGATAATATATTAATATATCTAATGTAATATTCGAATATCATATAGATATATTTATATATTTAAATAAAGGTAAATTAAAAACTATAATATGTTATATTGAATATAATACAAAATATATTAATAACATTTTAATATAAATATTAAAATGACTTTGCCTTGGAAAGATTTGAAATAGACTTATATAGTCTTTGGTAATTATTTTTGCATTTACCATATAAAGGTATTTCGAAATTTATTTATCATTGGAAATAATGGAAATAGACTTATATAGTCTTTGGTAATTATTTTTGCATTACCATACAAAGGAATTTCAAAATATTCAAACCTTTGGAAAATACGTTGAAAGTATTATTGGGGAAAGGAATTTCGTAATTCATAAAACCATTGGAAATATATTGGAAATTATACATGAAAAATATTAAGGAAATGTAATGTTTGAACTATGGACTTTTAAAAGACTTAAAAGTAAATGTTTGAAAATCGCGGATTTCTTCACGGGAAGAAATCGAGCGACTATATGAACCAGAAAACAATGGAAACAATGGAGAATGTTTGGGCGCCCAGCTCGCATATCTTAGACTTGGTCGCGGATGTTTGAACGCCACCATTCTGGACGCGTGGGCGGAAGGAAGCTAAAAACATCTGTGTGTAACCCTTGACGTTTTCAAACAGCAAACTTAAAACGCCATTTGTCTTTCAATTCACCATTTTTGAGGGCATTTTCAGTGACTAAACTTGTACGTGGTTGCTTCACGAATTCGTCATGTGATAGTTGAAACATTCTTTGAAAATATGTTTGATTCATCACTTAAATTTGCTGAGTATCTAGTCATTTGTTTGCCACTGCGCATTTTGACAATGTCAATTGGAGAGGTGTCGAATTCTCATACCTACAATTCTGTAAACATGAGAATTTGAAACCTATATATAGGTTTACTCTCATTGCTAATTTCACCACTCTCCTTTGCATTTGGAAATTACGAATTTCATTGTTGTAGCTTTTTCTGTGTTAAATTTCCTCTTTGCTGTTGAGTTTTGTGAGAGCTTTATTCACCATCACTGCTATTGCATTTACTGTGAGTTGCAAATCCATCATTGCTATTTAGATTGTGGAAGTCATATACCATTTTGTGAAAGCCATCTACAATTTTGCTGAGAGCCAAATATCATCTTGCTGAGACTGTATTGCTAAGAGCAACATTCCCTCATTACCGAACTGCATTTACCTGAGAGTTGTATTTGTTCCTGCTTAAGAAGTAGTTGGTAAAGGCTGTGAAGGACAGTAGAGGAAGAATTGAAGCCACCAATCGAACTCATTTCGCAAAAGGAAATCAGGCATGAGAAATATCTTTGTAGAATTTATGTCATTGATTTAAAAATGAGTTATTTGTTTGCCTGAATATGCTTTGCATTATGTTGTAGTTTGAAAGGAAAAATATTAGAAAGCCTCTATTTTTCTATGGAATTGTTGAATTGGGAATAGCTTAATTTCATTAGAAAAGGGCTTATTGAATCAAGAAATAGCTTAAGAGCTTGTTTAATTGGAAATAGTTTAAAAGCTTGTTGAAATGAAATAGTTTGATTTCATAAGAAAATTTGAAAAGGAATAACATAAAAGGGAAATGCTTGATTACTTCTTAGTAAAAGTACCTTATGTTTTGTATTACTTGAATATTGCTTGAACTCCTTAAATAAAGGAAAGGGACTAGTTATTAATACTAGGATGAGGGTGGATTTAGTACCAAGGTAGTCTAAAGCTTTAGAGTTAAATAGGTTAACTAGAGAAAGCTATGTACTCCATGGATAAAGATTTCCATGTTAGGAAGTACTAGAGGGACCCCTTGTTGACTATATTCCATTTCCTGTTTAAGTAGTTGAAGTAGGAAGTCTAGGGTGATTGACTACCCATGGAAAGGACTCAACCTAAGCGTAGGATAAGGAAGCCTTAAGTCAAATTGAACTTGACTTAGTGCAAGTGATAGATGACTGTCAGTATAAGTACTGTCGAAATGCTTTGGCCAAAGTAGTGTAGTATACCTAACATCCACTTAGACTGTGAGACGAATTACACTGTCAGTTCACAGTAGTCCAGGTTACGTGCTAGATTGAGATTGTGAGGGCACAAGGATTTAGTTATGTAGGATTACACACTATGCTCATTTGGTCATACAGAACCGGTTACCCAACCAATCTCCTCATAGAAGGGAGGGCCGTCTACTTAACAGTAAACGTGCGGGGGACCGCAATATAAGTTTGTGGTTGGTGGAAAAGCACCTGAGTGATGTTTCTCCTCCACAGTAGACTTCTGATGAACCAAGGTTTGAAAGGGAAGATCCTGGCCAGTCTTATTCCTATTTGCTCAAAAGCTTTCGAGCTATGTTTGAAACTTGTAAGATTCTTACCTTGCTTTTTAATTGAAAGAAAAGTAATGATGAAAGCGTACTCTGTTATTTACTTGGAAAATAGAACAATGATGTATTGTGTCATTTATTTCTTTATGATGAAATGTTCAATTAGAATGAAAAGAAAAGTTATTTACTTTGTCATTATAAATGTATTTCCTTGTATCTTATTAGTGAAAGTAGAAATTTTTTGTTTACCCAGTTTTGGGGTCGTTACAATTCTATTAATTGTAAAAGATTTAAGTACAATGTATCTCTACAAAAACTCTACAAAATTCTATCTCTTAGCATTAGGCAAGCCAATCCAGTTCTCAATTAGCTGACCTTTACAATATGATACCCATTAGGTATTTATAGCTATACAAAAGAAGTTCGAACTTCACTTCTATTTTAGGCTTCCACCTTTTTAGGAACAATCAACTTTCTTGGAAACTTAGATCAACTTTGATCTTGAGTCCTTACATTATACATTCAGTTTGATCTAAAAATAGAAGATAGAAATAGAAGAAAAGAAGTCATGCGCCCTCAAGATTATCAGTGCTGCATGCATGCAACATGCAAGGAAGAAGAACATCATGCATGCAAGATTTTTATGCATGTGAAGCCGGATCTGCCATGAACTCATCATAACTGGTGAAGACTTGTTATAGCATATCCATATCTGGCCCATCAATCCAGTCATCTTCAAATTTGATCCAATCCAACTCAACTACAGCAAACTCTTTCATACTTTTAACCTTGATCAATTCTCTCCCTGCAGCTTTTATTTCTTCTTTGACTTCTACAAGTCGATCTATCACCAAGTCTCCTCCATCATCTTTCTCCTGCATGAGTCCTTGGAATCTTTCATTCCATTTCTCTCTAACTTGACTCAAAGGCATGCCATCTTTTGTCATTACATTCACATCTACAATTATAGCCATGACTACTTCCTGAATCTCATCCTTATGCTTGCTCAAAAAGCCAGTCCTAAACTTAAGTATGCGAGAAGTCTTTTCTACAAAATCTTTGTTATCATCTTCAAGTATAGATTCTTCTAGAAGAGTAGTTAGAGGCAATGTAGTTATCTTTTCTAACTTTTCACTATACTCCTTATACTTTTCTTCTAGTTTTTTAGATGCCTCAATGTATTGATGCATCTCTTTTATTACTCCTTCTGCCTCTTTGTAGGCTTCAAATCCTTTTGCTAAAACCTCACTTACCTCTTGGTTCACTTTGTCTATCCATTTGTCAACCATCTCCGCCTTACCTCTAACTTGCACCAAATCGTCTACCTCCTTTTTGCTTAACAAAACAGGAGTCTCAATGGTTACAATTTGCTGTGACCTTGGAGAGGAGACACTCTTCAAGAATGAATGTAGCTGATCTAATTGAGCTTTAAGCTCATCCTTCTTTTGTTTGTCCTTCATCATTCTTGATTTAGTTGTTAAGGCCACCACATCAATCAAATTCATTTGTTGATTCCTAGTGGGTCTTCCCAAATTAACCGTACTCAATTGATAGTCTGTTAGCTGAATATCCCCTACCTCCTTTTCTGTCATAGGCATGGCACATTCAGCAACTATCTCTCCTTTATCTATGAGTCTAGTAGAATGTAATATTCTAGCCTTCTTCTTAGGCCTTTCCTGTTCAATTCCCTTTGTCATGTCCTCCCAATTAAGAGGTTGAGGAGGTGTTCTAGCTCTCTTCTGCAAGTCTAACTTCAACCATACAGGAGCACTGGGAGCAGTCATCATCACAGAAGAGGAAGCGGCAACTGTAGAGGGTGGCTGAATATTTACCTCAGGTTGAGAATCAACCTTTGCTTTCTCTTGTTGTTCTTGCAGCACATGCATCTGCACCAACTTCTCAGCCTCTTCTCTATCTCGTTGTTCTTGCATTTTCTTGTCTTCTTCTTCTTTCCTCATTCTCTGTTCTTCCAATTGATCCTTCTCCATTTTCTCCTTCTCTAACCTTTCCTTTTCTAATTTCTCTTTTTCTAAGGCCTCTCTTTCTAGAGTCTCCCTTTCTAACCGTTCTGCTTCTAAGGCCTTAAGTTTTTCAACTTCTGCTTCTTCTTCCTGTTACTTCCTCATTAGCTCTTCGGCCTCTTTTTCTTTCCTTATCTTTTATGATTCTTCCTTTTCTATCCTTTCTATCTCTAAGGCCTTGAGCTTCTCTTCCTTTTCCCTTTCTTCTTCAGCTTGTTGTTTCTTTATTAGCTCTTCAGCATCTCTTTTCTTTTTTAGAGCTTCATCTTCTTGTTCTTTCTATCTAGCTTCCTCTGCAAGCTTCAGTCTAGCAACTAGGGCTTCCTTTTCCCTCTGATTTCTTGCTTTCTCCTCCTCAAGATCATGGATCTTCTGTATCAATTCTAACTTGTCACTTTCTGCTTTGACCTTGATCTCATGCTCTCGTTGCCTCATTTGCTTCTCCATTTCATTAGCTTGTAACTTTGCCTCCATTTCCTTTTGCTTCTCCACAGCAGCCCTTACATCAGACTCTCTTGTAGCATCTTCAAATAGTTTCCATTGCTCTTCTTGCGTCAGAATCTGCTCAATAGTCCCCTCCAAAGGCATGTTTTCTTGCAAGTCCTTCTTTGAAAGAGTTTCATCCGAGTCTGTCCCAATTTCTAACAATTCTTCCTCCACTTCTTTTCCTTTATTAGCTTCAGCCATGGCATAAATTACTCCTTCTTGAACCTCTTTACTTTTCTTTCTTGTGAGTGGGGCTTGTGTAGATGACTCACCCAATGTGGGCATAGAAACAACAGATTCTATCAGAACATCTCCCTCTGGTGCCTCTTCTTCTTCATCAACCGCCTCAAGTTCTATTTCTTCAACATTAGGAGGAAAGAATTCTAATGGCTCCTTAGAAGGTGTCTTTATTTTAATCCTCTTGTATCCTTTACCCTTCTTAAGGACTGGTCCTTGAGGAGCTCGAGTTTTCATCATCAACCATTGTACACTTCTATCCAAGACTGCTCTTCCAATTTTCTTAATATCAATTGTTTCTTCCTCATTCCAGTCTATTGGATCTAAGCTTTTGGTGCCAATTTTCAAAGCTTCATATGAGGGATCTAATACAATTCCATCATCCACCAAAGTGTCAGGAATATTTTCCTTAATACCAAGCTCTGACATGAGTGAGACTAATAATCTTTCATAATTCTTCTTCCTCAAGTCATAATCATCCTACCTATCACACCAAAAGTCCTCTAACAAATTAAAGTGTCTAGTGAACACTAAAGGTAATAAAGCATGCATTTTCTTCCTTGGATCAAAATACTTACGAGTTGTATACAATCCCAATTTCAATTGTATCAACTCATTACAAACCACCTTTGCTCCCTTCAAATGTTGACAATTATATTCACCCAGTGTCATGGGAAATTTATGGCATCCTGTCTTGTGCTTGATCCCAAACCTAGCATTAACTCCAATGGCCTGATACACAAACTCCATAAGCACTATTCTATTACTGCAGCATCTTGGAAGCAAATGGGGATGACCTTCAAAACCAAACAATCTGAAGTATGTAAATTTGGGGTATTGGATGTACCAACTTCCCCATTCAGAAATGAATGCCATGGCTTCTTGACTTAATCGATACCCTGCATCTCCATTCAATTGATTGATGATCACATATAAAAAGGCATCATTGACTCTTCTGAAATGATTCTCACCAACCTGAAGAGATAATTGATCATAGTGTTCCCATACTTTCTTTTTTCCATCCAAAACTCTCATTATACCTACTTTGTTTAATCCTGGGAAAATCCCCAATCTTGCTGCAGCATAAACCACATAAGAAGTCATGAAGAAAGATTTAGTCTATCTAACCCTTGTGAGCTGATCATGTATGGCATCAGAAACAATCATTGACCAATCAAACTGATAATCACCCTAAAAGATTACTTGAATGAAACGAAACATCCATTCCTTGAAGTGGAAGGTATCCCTCTTCCCAAACACTCTAGACAACATTAATATCAAGTCAAATACCTCCTTCTTGAAATCTGCCCTCTTTGGCTGGTCTGCAAGCTTGCTTAAAGATTTCTTCTCTGTGCTTAACCATTTTTTGTTTAAGTGAGACTTATTGGAGTCTTTATGCTTGCTATATTTCTCCAACGCTTCTGCTTCAATTAGCTGCACAAAGTTCTTGGGATCAGGAATATTAAATATACTTTGGAACATTTGCGGAGTAAGATCTATAATCACATTATTTTGTGAATCCATGCATAGTCTTGTAGCAGGATTATAAGTACTGGCCACTGTCAATATCAACTCCGGACACTGAACTAATAAAGGAAACACAGTGATATGTGCAAGACCAGAATCAATAATCCTTCATGTTCTCCCTGTCAAGTTTCCTCATTCTGCAAAGGTCTCTTTATGTAATTCTTCAAAGTTGTACTGGCCCAGATTGGTATCCGTGATATCTGACCAGTCTGATTCCACCTTGCTTACTTTCACCACCGGATTCCTATGATCATACCTCAATGTATAAGGCATTTGTTCTGGTTTCACCTTCTTTATTTTTGGTGTTGTCTTTGATGTTCCAGCCGGTTGATTCCTTCGAGCAGACTCTCCTGACATTCCTGACATCTCTCAATTCTCCTGCAAGCAAACCTCTAATTAGATCTTTAGACATCATCATAAAACATGCTTTTAAAACATACTTGTTACACATACATCGGAGTCGAAACTAGACAAAAGCTCAAAACAATCTCTTTTACAAAACTGGCAGACTCAGAGCAAAAACCGATATAGAAACTTCACCTAATAACAAACGGGCTCAGAGTCAAAGCCGAGGAGATTATCGGAACCAGGATCGGAATGAAAAAGGGATTTGGTTTTCTTCAAATTTTTCATTGTTTCATATTCTATTTCCACTCTGCCTCCGCCTCCGATTTGGTCATTGTTACTTTGCAGAAAGACTTTCCCATTATACGCGGAGCCGGAAACGGGATGAGAATGGAATCGATAACCTTTGCAAACAAAATTCTTAAATTCAAGATCGGTTTCGATCCCGGCTCCGCTAGTTATCATATATTTCAAGGAAACCTTTTAGAACTCGGAATCGAAAACGGGATAGAAATGGAATTGATGACTTTTGTAAAACAAAACTCTTAGGTCCATAATCTATTCTGATCCCGCCTCCACCTATGTTATCATGACATCATCAAATACTTTATTCATTTTCAGCACAATTTCATGATTAAAACCTAGGTCGCTATAAAATGAAAAAAGGAGCTTTAAAAACACTATACTCATATGACCATGGGGAACAATTGCACTTTTTAGGATATCATTTTTTAAATCATTTAAAGTAATTACAAAGACCAACGAAACCCTAATCTAACAAACTCAATAAACGGTAGGGCATGGGTTTAAACCTTGCCATTTCACCAAACGACGAAACCCTAATCAAGCAATAAATCTAATCTACCCTAACTCACTGTAAATCGTTAATCTACCTCACTGTAAAAACACCCTTAATCTAATCTAATCTATTGCGAACCTAAAACTAAACACGATGCAATCACGATTAAGACGTGAAAGCGACAATGCCAAAAAATAAAAAGAAACGACACGATAAAACAAGAAAACAAAGATTTAAAGCAAAATAAACAAGACAAAACAAGAACCTGCTCATTCAATCACATTGATGATCATAGATTTGCTTTAAAACACAATGATTGAACACACGAGCAGATATAAAGCAAAACACAACGAACACAACTACAAATAAACAACGAACAACAAAGATAAAAGACCTACCTCAAACACAAACAAACCCAAGCTAACTTTTTGAATCGATTCGCACACAATATCCCTTCTCTATCTCAATCATTTTGCTCAAACGAACTATGCTATTGCTCTTCGCGCTCTTAGACTTGTAATAATAACAATAATGATTGGCTTTAACCCTTAATAAAGGTAAATATGTGAATTTCTACCTACACCGGCAACCACCATTAATGCATTAAAACGCAGTAAAGGCAGAGTCAGAACTATAAGAGAACAAACACTGGTCTGCAGTGCAACTTCAGTTAAAAAGTCAACGACAAAAATGCCACCCGGGGGCGGAACTAAAATGGAAACGGAATCTCAAATTCATAAAATTCCCAAACTCAATTCCCATTCCGGTTCTGGTTCCGCCAACTAAAAACAAAACAAAAGTAAATACAAAAAGTTAAGTAAAAGACCAACCTAATAAAACAAAACACAAAGACTGAGACTAAGCAAAAATAAAAAAATAGCGGAGGCGGGATCGGAATAAATTGTGATTTTGCAAATTTTCATAACAACCATGCTACTTCCCACTCCAGCTCCGCTTCCGCTAAAGACCAAAACAAAGGCAAATAAAAGACTGTCGAGATAGGACCAAAAACAAGCCTCAAAAGAACTTTTAGAACCCGATTCTGTTCTGGTTCCGATTCCGACAGAGAAACCAAAGAAAAACAAAGTATTGGAAAAACTAGACTCCAAACTTTGTTACAAAAATAACAAAAGGGGACCCATTTTGACCAAGGCAAAAGATGGGGTGGTTATGCAAGGCATAACATGTAGTAGAAAGCTTCTTATGCTAAAACCCATCCTATAAACTTGCTTTAAGCTACATTTAGGAGGCTTCATGGATTTTTTGTGGTTTATACATCTTTTATTTTGATATTAAATGACATCGGATTATTTTTGAAATTGAAATGATTTATTAATTATGGTTTTATGATGATTAAAAGTTTTATTTAGAAGGAGTTAATATGTGGAATTTTTATGTGTAAGAAGAATAGATTGTGATGCAACATTCAAGTATGGACGGTTCAAGAAAACTTGGATTGTTATTAGTGAAATAATTAGGTGTTTTTTCTCGGAAGCAGAACCTAAGTATAGGAATACAAACATAGGTGGACAAAGAAAATCATAAATTTGCTTATCCAGTATCTGATTGAATTTGAGGTCATGAATATCGAACAAAGAAATTTCCTACATTCTAAAGATAAAATCATAAATCTGTTGGTCCAACTGGAGATCCAATTTGAGGTCATGAAGCTCCGACAAAGAAAGTTCCTACATTCTAAAGATAAAATAATAAATTTGATTGGTCCAATATGAGGTCTAATTGTAAGGATTTATCTTTTTAATTATACTTTTTGACATTTGGCTTGATACAAATTGTCTATGCTTCCACATTTTTATGTATGTCTAGCAGGGAACTTGTAACTACAATATATGACAAGAAATCCCCATTGTTATGCTTTGATGGATGTCCCATGATCAAGATCTATATAAAAAGTTTGCTTTGTATACTGGGTGGTTAGGTGTTCTATAGTGTTATAAAAGTTTAAGCTTTTCCTTTTGTTGATTTTAAAATAACAATCTTATCTTTTGGCTAGGATTTCTACTGCAATCTCTCTTTTTGTTATATTTTTAGTAGTGCTTGATTTATAGATTGCAATTTTTGGCAGCTATGCCACATATTGCTTATATTTGTGATTTACACCTTTATTGTAGTGCTAAAAGAGCCATATATTTACACCTTATTAATTTTGTATTGGTTTAGTGGGAAGTCTCACATGCCCTATTTTCATAAGTGACTTGAGTCTGATACATGTGTATTTGTTTTGGACAATTTATGGCATTTACCTATTGGAATCGTGTGCCTCAAATTCACTAGTGGAAGCCCAACTTGGTCATCATCAAGTCAAATTACACCAAGTGAGAGTTCAGGCCTTTGTTGCCATCCCTCAGCATCTCATGGAGTGAATGGAAGTTGAGCGATACTTACCACTACCCCGCAAAGGTGTTAGATTGAGCTTGTCGTAGTGTGGTGTTCCCACCACCCCGCGGTGCTTCCATGTTGACTAGTGCGGTATAGCGGTGGTTACCACTACCCCATGGCAATGGTTGAAGGTATCATGTGGTGGTGTGATATAGTCACTGCCACATCACAATGGTGTACAAGGTTTGGTGTGGTAGAGCAGAAGATACCACCATACTGAGACGGGCTTGTTTTTGTATAGCGGTGTAGTGATGGATGGTGGATGACTAGATTTCTTTGGCGGGATAGTGAGTTATTGACAGTTAAATAATTAATGATGCAATAGAATCTATAGAGATGGTTGTTGTGTAGTAAGATTTTACTTATTGCTTTTAGTATTTTGATTGTATTCTTTTATTTTAATCATTTATATATTGGTCTCCTTTCTATTGGCATTGATGACTTGTAATGATTATTCTGATGGCTTTGAAAGAACTTCCTCATCAAAAGCTCCAATTCACACATAGGCAAGAAGGACACTTTCAAAGGTTGAGGAGTTGGGCTTTACACCCACTGGTTGCATTTTCTTACATATTTGATTTCTTGTTTCATGTGCCTCAAAATAGGTGCACTAGATCCTTGAATGGGATTAACACAAATTTATTCAGTAGGAAAAATAGACTAATTTTATATGATTTTTCTTTATAATTCATCCCAATGCTGATAACGATCAATCTCATCTTTGTAAAATACACATCATTAACTAATAAGTTCTTAAAAAAATATTAGGATGCACCCTTCCAAGGGATAGACCTCTCCAAATTTTCAAAAGAATTGAAATTCTTTTACAAAATGGAGAGGTATGTCCCTTGGGAGGGTGCATCCTAAATTTTTTTTAAGAACTTATTAGTTAATGATGTTGTGTATTTTGCAAAGATGAGATTGATCATTATCAGCATTGGGATGAATTATAAAGCAAAGTCATATATAATTAGTCTCTTTTGCCTAGTGAATAAATATGTGTTAATCCCCTTCAAGGATTTGGTGCACCTATTTGGAGGCACATGAAATAAGAAATCAAATACCTAAGTATATTTTAGAAGTCAAATATTAGCATATGGCTTTATTTGGGTAGATTAGCGACAACAAGATCTATATCTCCCCGTTGATACACGATCTTCAGTCATAAGTTATCAGACAGTCCAATCCACAATTCAATATAAATAACATAATAATAACATCCAAAGCTATTTTTTATCTTTAATAACAGTTGTCTTTAGAATTAAGCCATATGTACTTGGAGTATCCCCTACAATAGGTTTTATTAGTCTAGCCATAAAAAAAAAATCTTAGATTTTCATGTATGACTTGCAGGGCAGTTGTAACTACAACATATGGCAAAAAAATACTTACTATTATGCTTTGATGGACGTCCCTTTGGATATTTGATGTAGTGCACATTATTATAGTGTAAGCCTATTTTTCAGATTGTTTCATTTAGCATCACCAATATTCTCCACAAGAACATTTTCCCTATTTAAAATGATGGAAATGGTTCACATCTCTCAAAACAATTTCTCTTGCAACAATCTTGGAGATGAATTTAGATGCAGTGTGAAAATCAAAACATACTCGAAGGTTCTTAACAACTCTAATAATTGTACCAGGGGTCGTGTTTAACAAACCAAATGCAATTGCTAAATTTTCACTATGGTGGTAGTTAAATGATTCTTTTTTCTTCTATTCCACAACATTAAGTAAAAATCTTGAATATGGAAATAACTTGCTATCTTCATTTTCCAAGCCAATTTCTCTAATTTTGCATAGCTCTCCCATGTTTGTGGATGTGATCTGTGTCCTATAATTTTTTAATTGATTTATCTTTCTGCCGTGTTTGGACTTACTTTTGTAAACTTGCAATATACAATGCACTTTTATTCTTTTTGAATTGAGACTAATAGTAATTTTGTTGGTTGTATTGAGGTACAACTTCATTCATGGTAGAAAAGGCAGCACCTTGTTGCTCATATTAGATGGAACGTTGCATATAAAGGAGGAAATATTCTAGCTAGGTTGTTGTTGACTGCATTGAAGGAGAGAGCTTCATATATGGGACCCGATCAACACTCTCCTTCTTGGATTCCACACGTTACAACTTTCTCCAAGAAGATTTCCCATGTTGTAGAAGTTTTAAGAGATGAAAGGGGCATGTGCTCACATTGAAGGGCTTTAAGCATGTGTTTCCATCATTACAAAAGTCTTTTGGAGAATTTTCTTTCTTGCAATCATTTCTTTGCAATATTGTAACTCATATTTTCAGTCTTGTGACTAAAAATAACAATTGTAATACTCTATTTCTAAGCTATAACTAGAACACCTTTATTTTATTAATAAAGTTCATCAATTTTTCCTTCTCAATGGTTGTCTTATTGTGTGCAATTGATGATTGATGTTTATTCCTATGTTTTATGCTTAAAGCCTCAAATATCAGTCAATTAAAATGACTAAATATACTACCAATTGACAAAAATAAGTGAACAATGAATAAATATGACTAGATATATGACCAGTGAAATCAATGAATAAAAATGACTAAATAAGTGACCAGTTAACAACAATCAATGACTAAATATATCAGTGAATAAAAAATGACTAAATAAGTGACAAAATTACAACAATCAATGACTAAATCAATAGCTAAATAAGTGACCAGTTAAATATATTAGTGAATAAAAAATGACTAAATAAGTGACCAAATTACAACAATCAATGACTAAATCAACGACTAAATATATTAGTGGAAAAAATGACTAAATAAGTGACCAGATTACAACAATGAATGACTAAATCAACGACTAAATATACTACTAAATTGATCAATCAAAACAACCAATAAATGACTAAAAATGGTTTAGTCATTAATGTGTTCGCATTATATATGACTGGAAATAAACTACTAATGGTCACGTGACCAAATTCAATCATTTATAAGTAGTTTTTAATAAATTTTCAGTAGTTTATTGTTGTTTTTGTACTAGTGTCCCAAATGACACACTTAGATGCTTTCATCTTGAGATTCCTCTTTTGTTTGGGAGATAAATTCTTTATAAATTCTCCATATGTAAGATAGTATGCAACATTTAAAAACAATTCACCTTGAAGGCTAACAAATAATGCCATGGGAAGATCTTCATCTTATTCTTGGGATTGATTCTCGACCATTAATTTACATAATCCCCTTCCTTTGAGTAGTTTAGTGGACTTAATATCAATATTGTACTCCTGCACCTTGGCTATCCATCCTCCTCTTCTATTGCAACCAATATCATGTTGAGTGAGAATATTTTTGACAGCAAGATCTATTACATAGATAACTGAATGAGAGTGCATTAAATAGAAACATAATTGTTTAACTTCCTTAACTACTTTAAATGTGTGTTTCTCAATCTAAGATTAATTAAGATCATGTTTCTTCAAAGGTACACTCATAAAGGTGATAGGTGCTTGAATGTCCTGGTCATCAGCTTGCAATAAGATAACAAACATTGTATGTTTAGAAGCATAACAATAGATAATGAAATCTTTGTTGAAATCAAGATGAACTAAAATGAGAGCATGGGTGATAATTTTTTAATTTCTTTGAAAGCTTGTTTTCCAGCTTCATTCCATTTAAACCTTATTTTTCTTTCATCATATCCACCATATGCTTGGTAATTTCAGAGAAGTCAAGCACAAACTTTCTTAGAAAATTGACTTGAGCGAAGAAATATTTAACCTCAGTCCTATTAGAATATAAACTCAACTGCAAGATAGCCTTAACTCTTTCAGGGTCTATTCTAATTCCCTCTTTTTATACTATATTTCCAAGTAACTTACCTTTTGTGACTTCAAAGATCGACTTCTTGAGATTCAAGGAGATGCCATGTTCTTTGCACCTCTGAAGGACTCTCTAAATCTTTTAGATGGTCTTCCCTTCTTTTAGAGAATATTGTCAAGTCGTCTAGGTAGATAACAATGATTTTGTTCATGAGATCACCAAATGATATATTCATAGCTCTTTGAAAGGTGGCTTCAGTATTAATGAGTCCAAACAACATTTGGTTCTAGGTGAAAGTTTCCCAAGGCATAATGAATGTTGTTTTATGTTGACCTTCCCCTATAACACTAGTTTGATTATATCTTGAAAAGCCATCAAGCATAGACATCATCTTTGACCCAAGCCACTGTTTAAAGAATATGATCCATCATGGGAAGTGGATAATTTTCTTTTAAAGACACCTGATTGAGATTCCTAAAGTTCACACAGATCCTTATTTCCCCATTTTTATTCTAAATCAGGATAATATTAGCTACCCAAGTTGACCCTTTAATTGAACAATTCCATTCTCCAAATCTTGTACATCATCCATGCATAATTCCTTGAAATCATTAGTCCTACCCTCAACAAAATTTTGAGAAAAAATTTCAACATTTTCTAAAAAGGTGTGGATCTACTTGTCATTTTCAAATACCTACCAATGGTTGACATTATTGGGAACATTGGGTCTATAAATCATCTCAATCCTATAAGACTCTTTTTTAAAATTAGGATGAGGAAGCAATAAGGAGGCAAATACAACTAAAGAATCAACACTAGAATTTAAATATCTAGGTATGACTTCTATGGAGAAAGCATCAAAATTTTCAATAGAATCCTACACTTTATTTCGATAGTGTTTCATTATTTCATTCTTTACAGTAAAAATATTACGTACTTGTTTGAATATCAATTCAGTATCCCCCAAGACTTTGAGCATTATAATTCCTTTATCCCTCACCTCAAACCTAACAAAAAGGATTCATACTTTACAGTGTTATTAGTATTTGCAAATTCTAGCTTATAGGAATAAGGAAACACTTCACTTGTAGGGGCAATCAGAACCACACCTAATCCTAACCCAAAGTTAGAGCAACTTTCGTCGAAATCCATTGTCTATAATTCAAAAGATATATTTGGACCAATAATCTCAGTGTTTTCATCATGATCAGCAAAGAGCATGTAATTCCCAAATTCAGATTCTTCATAGAGGATTTATGACCTAGGATCTTTTGACTATAACACCAAAATCTTGGCTTTAGGTTTAGGATCCAAATGTACCTTTTTGTTTCCTATATGAATATTAGCATAAGACCAATCCAACTGAATCTCACCACCTAAAACTTTATAAAACTCCTGCTTAAAAGCATACCATAATTGGCGGGGATATCCACCACCAATTTGTGAGCTTGAGCCTTTTGTTAGGGTGAGTTGTGAGTCCAACTTGAGAATCCTTGTTCTTTCCTACTAAAGGAACCTATTTAGATTCCATGGAATAGCATTTCCCAAAATTATTTGTTAAGTTCAAACCCAAAGCTCGAGAAATTTGTGCTAGCATAACGTTATCTAAGGCTCTTGAATCTATGATGCAATTGTTCAACCTAAACCCATTAATGGAGAAAGAGACATATAATGGAATAGGTTTTTATTTCATAGGGCTTGACGCAAGCATCTTACTGCTTGAGGACAAATTAGACGATGGATATTCAACATTAATCATTTCTTCATCTGTAGTGGCATGAGATTTAGAATCCATAAACTTTACATATTTGACTAATCTTTTTGATTCTTAAGGATTTATTCTTAGGTGCTCTACTTGTGAAATTTGCACTTTCGAATTCTTGTAGAATTCAACTATATTAAATGATCCTACAAGATTTTATATAAAGGAAATATTTGGAGACTTGGAAGAATCTTCTGACATTTTCTTATATTTTTGAGATGTATTCTCATTTTTAGAAGTTGCACTAGCTTTGCTAAGTAATATTTTAGGATAACTTATAGTACCTTTCAGATGGGTATTCTATTGAATTCAATTTATAGTGGCACATGTAAGCTCATGTAGAGTAATGTAGACATCCCCTCCTCTATCATCCTTAGGTTTAAACTCAAGATATCCAATTGTGGAGTCACCATACTGATTAGGGAAATCTCCTTCCTAAGTAACTTCTTTAATAACCTCTTTCATAGTGGCCATTTGCATAAATCTATTCATTTCAATACATTCTACCCCATCATGATCCGAAGTGAGATGGAGAACACATATATTCTTCATATTTCCTCTACGAGGCGCTTCTATTGCTAATCTTTTCTGAGTAGAGGGAAGCGGAAGAGTTTTATTACTAGGTTGAAAAATACCGGCCTGTCTCACTATGTCCTAGCAATATTGAGCACTCTTTGGCATCTATCTCTTCAAATAAATTATATTATTGGCCAATCTTTGGATCATGGGATCTGGGGAGGTAGAGGCCTGCAATTTATTTTAATGCATTTCTCTCTTCCATTTACCCATTGTAATAAAGTCATCTTCTAACTCAATATCCATTATTTGTGCATCTTTTAAGAGCTACATGTGCTCTCTTCAAGAGGAGGCTAATATCTGGATGTTACACGTTAATAAAGAAACACTTTTGCATATCCTCTAGGGATCTTTTAGTAGCATCGATTCTATTTTCCAATCTGTTAAACTTAGCCATAAATTCCCTCATAGGTTCATTTGCCTCCTTCAGTTGGGTCAACTATGATATTGGAGTGATACCATCAACTGCATTTTAAACCTATTTTCAAACTTTTTTTTCATAGTTTCCCAATTGTTAATAGAAGTATTTGGTAGATGGTAAAACCATTCTATAACAACATCAATGAGGGACTCTACAAACAATCTGACTGCCACATCTTCATGCTGCACATCAAGCACAATAAAGACAACAAAAAAGGCATTTATGTGCTCTTCTGGAGAGACTTTCCTAGCACCTCTAAAATTGGGAAAATTATTATGACAACCCTTAGGTAAATCAGTCAAATTTGCGCCTAGAGAAAACATGCCAATGGTCACTCCCCATGGGACTAGTGGTTGATGAGCCATTTTTTGAGGAAGACTGACAGTTAAAGGAATAGAAATTTCATGCAATATCAATGCTTGATAGGTGAAAAAATTTGGGAGTGGTCTGGTTGGACCTACTCCTGGATTTAAATTTTCTTTTAGGAAGAACAAGATAAAAAAAGTTATATTTTTGTAAGGATTCAAATACATGATCAATAATACCTTTATTTTTATCCCCTATGGTAAATAGTCAAGAATCCAAGATGAAATATGAATCATTTGACACACCCTAGATAAGAGAACTAAATATTAACTTCAATTTAGGTCCCCAACAAAGACCAAAAATTTGTTGGCTAAAAAAGTAGCACCTTGAGATTTTATGGGTGTAGTTTTGACTCTTTACTTGAAAAGGTGTTATTGTTCCTCAACAACTCTGGATAATTATCTCTTATAGGAAACAATCACCCTCAAAATTTTAGAGGTACAACTCCCTCTTATGATTTTCAATGATGTCGCAATAAAACATTAAAGTAAGTCATATAACCTTTTAGCCCGAAAGAAGTAAAGGTAAATAAAACCCAATATTAGAAAGCTTCCCAATATCATATGCAAATGAAAATTGAAGTATCACAAATACTAGCACAAAGGATAGCATATACCATGTAACATGTAGATAAGTAAATTCCAATCCAATATAACTTAAAAAGAAACTGATTATAGAGATAAAATAACCACACATTCACACAAGAATGATATAATTGTAGAAGAACTACTTAAACACACATATTTAATATCTCCAAATTATATCTATAAAAACACATGTACACAAACAAATAGAAGTTTCAATGTGGTATACTCTATTGAAATTGAAAGGTATTAAGTTTCAAAATCTAAGAGAGAGTTTCTTGTTCAAATCACAAAATATATATGTGGATGAGTAACCACTTCTTTAAAAGGTATATGCCCTAAAAATAAATAAAAGTCTCATCAAATAACTATAAAATGGAGAAAGAAAATGAAAAGCAATTATGGTGGTGCTTCATTGACAGGTTCTTCAATTTCCTGATTTTTCGATGTGGCAACTCTTTTCCAGAAAGCTTGGAAATCCTTGATGACAACTGGCATCTCCTTGTGTTGAGGAATGGTGACTTTTCCCACTCGCAATTTCCAAACTGTCTTGTCATCGTGTTCCACTTCGAGCCTCCTTTTATATGAGCCAACAAGTCCAGCTATTTTCAACAAGACCACATTGATTCCACAAAATCTTCTTAGGTTGTCGACATTGAAAGGCTAAGTGCTAATGATATCATCGATCATCTTTTTGAAGTTTTATTTTAGAACTCCAACATTTTCATCACCATTGCATTCTTCTCCAATAAATTATAGGTCGAGCCCATAAAGATCTTTACGCACTTATTTGATGGTCTTGTACTCTGTCAATACCTTTTTGAACTCTTGTTAACTTTGTTTAACCACCTACAACTTCCACTTGACACTTTTATTCCAGATCACACAACGACTATCAACAATGTTGGGAATAATCTAATCATTGGCTAATTTCTCAAGTCCCATGTTCAACATTCCTATAATTTCACTAACGGCATTGATCCACATATTTTCTTCATTTATAGCCGAGGTGATGTATTTTTCTATCTATTCCTTCAAAATGACAACAATTATCAGTCTTCAACATGTGCATCAACCTTTCTTGACTTATCTGTAATGCCCATTGGGCTCATTAAACTTTGTAGTTGCATTTCTTGACTTTGTTGTTTTTCATTTAGTATTATGGTTGAGTTGTTGGTCATTGTGGTTGTGTGCCATAACTCACTTGTAAATCTGGAACTCTATATATTGATGCCCTGCCTCTTCTTCTATAAGGCAATTTGGGGCTTTTATGTAATTGCTTGTTTTGTGATGAGCAGATCACTTTGTTTGTTTATTTTTCCTTCATCTAGTATCAGAGCCAGTTCAAGATAAATTCACTAGTCATTGTAGAAGATCCAAAAGAGATCAGAGTACAGTTTATTTTGGTGGAGGAAGATAGAAGATAGTTGGATTAGAGTTCAAAGAGTGTTTATTGAAGACTACAACAATATTCGCCCAGCCAAAGGAAATTGTTGTATGTGTTTTTGTGTTGTCTGCAGGTCTGAAAAAAGGCATGTGGAGGTGTGTAGGCTCCAACAAGAGAGTTGGCATATAGGCTGTATGCATTTTATTTTTTTACCCCGCTGAAGAGGAGTTGTAGCTTGTAAAGGAAGGAGTTACAAGATTAAATCTGCTGCTGATTGCTTGAAGCTGGAGAATCAGCTGTTTGAATTATGAAAAAAATTGTTGTGCGTTTGAAGAGGTATGTAGCTGTGAAAAGAAAGTTGTTGTGTGAAATAAAATTCCACCCAAGGCTTTTATTTTAAAAAGTCTAAGTATTTAACTTTTTTAAAGTTATTTTTTTTGAAAGTTTTAAAGATCACGTATAATTTTTTTTTAAGTTTTCACTTGAATTAAGTTATAAGGTGAAACTTTTGATAAGTTTAGGTGAAAGTCTTTTCACTTTTTAAATATATATTTAAATTTGTGGAATTTGATTTTTAAAGTAAAGGGTAGAAAGATTAAACTTTTTTTAAAAGTTTTTCTTTTGTAAAGTGGATATTATGTAATTAAGTGCATTATCGATTGCAACCGACACTTAATCTCGAAAAATCAATATAATATAAAAATATTTTTGCATGTGGGTCCTATTTGAAGGGACAAAGGGAGAGTATTTATTTGCAAAGATCTCTCTTGAACTTGTGTTAAATTTTTGTGTCTTTGTGCACATCTTTTTTTATGGCAAATATGGCAGGAAATGTTATGTCTAACATGCTAATTTTCGTATTTGAAGGAGACAAATTTACATATTGGTGTACTAGGATGCAAACCCTACTCAAATCAAAAGATTTGTGGGAAATTGTACAAGTAGGGTATGTAGAACTAGATACAAATGCATTTAATGCATTAAATGATCAACAAAAAATAGAATACAAAACAAATGTAAAGAAGGATAATGAAGCCTTATTTCTAGTTCAAGGTGCAATTAATCAAGCAATTTTTCCTAGGATAAGTGGTGCTAGTCATTCTCAGCAAGCATGGCAATACTGAATAATGCATATCAAGGTGCACAAACTGCAAAATTACAGACAATGAGGAAAACTTTTGAAAATGTAAAGATGACTACTAGTGAATCTGTGAATGAATCTTTAACAAAGGTAGAAGGTCTAGTGAGTCAAATGAAATTTTTAGGGGAAGATGTAGATGACAAGCATGTCATTGAGAAAATTTTAAGGAGTTTGATTTCTAAATTTGATGGTGTGGTTTCTACAATTGAGATTTCCAAAGATCTCACAACTATGCACATAGATGAACTAAGTGGAATATTGTTAACTGCTGAAGAAAGGATGAAAAGTAATGAAGAAGGTCTAGAACAAACTTTTTCCTCTAAAGAAAACATAAGAGGAAAAAGAAACACATTTTTTAGCAATCAAAATAAAAATGAATACAAAGGTGAATCTAGCAATTTAGAGGAAGAGGTAATAGTTTCAAAGGAAGAAGTAGCAACTTTAGAGGTACTAGAAGAGGAAGAGGTAGAAACAATGGGGGAGACTATGATAAAAAGAATGTCCAATTCTTTCATTGCAATAAGTTTGGACACTATGCATTAGAATGATGGATTAAACAAGGTGAAATAGGAAAAGGAAATGCTCATAGTATTGTTGAAAATAAACAAAATTTGTTTATTTCTTGCTTTAATACAAATGCTAGTGAAAATAATGTATGGTATGTTGATTCAGGATGTTCTTCACATATGACATCTAACGAGCATTTATTTGTCAATTTGGATAAAAAACATCAAAGTACAATAGTACTAGGAGATAATCAATCTCATGGAAGCAAAGGTAAAGGTACAATTGCAGTTACAATAGAATATGGTGAAGTTAAACATATCAATGAAACATTATTGGTTCCAGCCCTCAAAAAAAATAAAAATTGTTTGTTGGACAAATGCTAGAACAAAAATATCAAGTGACTTTTGATAAGAATGAGTGCATAATAAGAGACAAGTTAAAAAGGAATGTAGTTATTGCAAGAGCAAGGATGACAGGTGATAGGATGTTTCCTCTTCATTTCACTCATGGAAACCAAGCATTGAGGTCTAGTGAAATGAATGAAAGTAAAATTTGGCACCAAAGATATGGTCATCTCAGTTTTAGTGGGTTAATCTTACTCAAGAGATTCAAAATTGTTGAAGGTCTACCTTTTATTGAAAATACAAAAGAAGTGTGTGAAGAATGTGTTTTCGGAAAACAACACAGAGTTAGCTTTCCAATTGGTAAATCTAGTAGAGCTAAGCATCATCTTGAGATAATCCATACGAATTTGTGTGGTCCTATGGAAACACCTTCTTTGAATAAATCAAAGTATTTTCTAACCTTCATTGATGATTACTCAAGGAAAACTTGGGTATATTGTTTGGTTTCAAAATCAGAAGTGTTTGACAAATTTGTAGAATTCAAGAGGTTGGCTGAAAAACAAAGTGGTAAGTACATCAAAGTGATAAGGTCAAACAATGGAGGTGAGTACAAATCAAATCAGTTTCTAGATTTTTGCAAAAATCATGGAATCAAGAGAGAATTCACTACTTCCTACACTCCACAACAAAATGGAGTTGCTGAAAGGAAGAATAGGACAATTGTTGAAATGGCAAGGAGCATGATGAAAGAGAAGAACTTAGATAAAAGTTATTGGGCATAAGCATTATGCACAACAATGTATCTTCTAAATAGAAGTCCTACAAAAGCAGTTAAGGGAATGACTCCTGAACAAGCATGGTCTGGGATAAAGCCAAGTGTTAATCACTTGAGAGTATTTGGTTGTGTTGCTTATGCACATATACCAAAAGAGAAAAGGTCTAAGTTAGATGATAAAGGCCTAAAATGTATTTTTATTGGGTATGGATCTGAAAATAAAGCATATAGATTGTATGACCCAATAAGAAAGAAGCTTGTTATAAGCAGAGATGTGGTATTCAATGAAGCAGCATAATATATCAAGGATAATGAAACAAAGGGAAAAGAGATAATGATTGATGAGGTTGAAGAGGGAGAAGAAGATGAAAATGAACCTGAGTCTTCTAGTACAGGAGCAAGAAAGTATCAAAAATATCAAAGGACAGAAAACAATCATCCATCAACTCTTATGTTGGATTCCAATTTTGAGAAAATGACAACAATATCACAAGAAAAAGTGAATTATGATTTGATGAATCAAATCATGGAAAGTAATGAACCACAAATATTTGAACAAGCTCAAGAAAAAGAAGAGTGGGTTGAAGCAATTCATAGTGAGATAGAAACAATTGAAAAGAATGACACATGGGATTTAGTTCAACTACCTCTTGGTAAGGAAATTGTTGGTACAAGATGGGTGTATAAAACTAAGTAAAAATCTGATGGAAGTATTGATAAGCATAAGGATAGATTGGTAGCCAAAGGATACACTCAACATGAAGGTATTGATTACATTGAAACATTTGCACCTATAGCACGAATGAATACTATCAGACTGGTTTTGACTTTGGTAGCTCAGCAGAGTTGGATAGTTTATCAAATAGATGTAAAGACTGCTTTTTTGAATGGATATATTGATGAGGAAGTGTATGTTTCTCAACCTAGAGGTTTTGAAATACCCTCTAAAGAGCATTATGTTTACATATTAAAGAAGGCCTTGTATGGTCTTAAGCAAGCACCAAGAACATGGTATTCAAGGATAGACTCATACCTACAACAAAAAGGTTTCTTAAGAAGTCAATCAGATCCGAATCTTTATATTAGGATCTCAGCTAAGGATATTTTTTTCTTAGTTCTCTATGTTGATGATCTTATCTACACTAAGAAAAATCCAACTTTATTTGCAGAGTTTAGAGCAGCTATGGTTGCTGAATTTGAGATGACAAATTTGGGACAAATGCACTATTTTCTTGGTATAGAAATATGGCAAAACAATGTTGAAATATTTATGTCTCAAAAAAAATATGCTTCAGACATCCTACATAAATTTCAGATGAATAGTTGCAAACCAATTGCAACACCCATTGAAGTTGGACTTAAGTTGTCTAACTTGGATGTGTCAGATTTAGTGGACCCCACTATATACATACAGTTGATTGGTAGTTTGATCTACTTAACTAATACTCGACTAGATCTCACATATGCAGTGAGCTTGGTATCTAGGTTCATGTCAGAACCTAAGCAAACACATTGGAATGCAGCTAAGAGGATTCTTAGATATGTCAAAGGGACATTGAGTTATGGTCTTAGATTTCAACATTCAAAGGATAGTAAGTTGATTGGCTATATTGATTCAGATTGGGCAGGTTCCATAGATGATCGAAAGTCTACTTCAGGTTATAATTTTAGTCTTGGTTTTGCAATATTCTCTTGGAAGTCCAAGAAACAAACTACCATATCACTGTCTACAATAGAGGCAAAGTATAAAGCTGTGACATTTGCAACATGCCAAGCAGTGTGGTTGAGACGACTATTGGAGGATTTGCACCAAATACAGAATGGACCGATTTTGTTGTATTGTGACAACAAGAGTGCTATACAAATGACAAAGAATCTAGTATTTCATAGCAGGACCAAACATATTGAGATTCAACATCACTTCATCCGAGAGTTGGTTCAACAGGGATTGATCGAGATTATGTACTGTAGTATAGAGGATCGGATAGCAGATATCTTCACGAAGCCTCTAGCTCGTGAAAGGTTCAAGACACTTAGAGATCTACTCCATGTTCTTCCCAATGGTCATTATGGGGGAGAATGACAACAATTATCAGTCTTCAACATGTGCAACAACCTTTCTTGACTTATTTGTAATACCCATTGGGATCATTAAACTTTGTAGTTGCATTTAGTATTATGATTGAGTTATTGGTCATTGTGGTTGTGTGCCATAACTCACTTGTAAATCTAGAACTCTATATATTGATGCCCTACCTCTTCTTCTCTAAAGCAATTTGGGGATTTTATGTAATTGCTTGTTTTGTGATCAACAAATCACTTTGTTTGTCTATTTTTCCTTCACAAAAAGTGTGCATCTTGATGTACTTTTAGCATTTATGAGATAAATCGATTTCCTCTATCTATCATATCTTTGGTCCATTCCCCTATATCTTTTCCAAACATCTTATAGTTCTACATTTTACTCACCATATATTTTCCAACTACTGATATTGGATGAAAGGTAGATTCAACTTGAGTGATAGGTTGAGGAGCAATATTAAAGACTGACTTTAGACATTCAGTCAAAACTTGAACTTGGCCCTTCAATTCATCTTTACTTCACTTATCTTTAGTAGTTCACTCAGCCAACTTAGTTTCTATTATCTAGAAATTATGTACATATCATGGCCCCAAGTTTACTTTGGTGGCATTAAAGTCACTAGTAGTTGCTTGATTTACTTCTTTATACATAAATAGATGAGAAACCTCAACACAAATATTTCCTGTGTTATCATCTTCCAATAATCTAGACATAGTCTTCAACTTCTTTGGCTTGGGAGTCCTTTGGATCAGTTTGATCACCATATCTTCTTCAAGAAGATTGATTTGAACGAATTTCCTTTTCCTTGAAAATGTCTGTTCTAAACAAGATGTAATGGAAAGGGTAGCAATGGACTTAGAACTGGAGGAACCAAACAAAGTTCTTCTCAAAGGGGGAGTAGTAGAACACCTATGATCTGGGGAGGAAGGTAGAGTAGGACCAATCTTAGGATATTCATGTACTTCCTTAATAGGAGAAGATTTCTTAGAATAAGAAGTATTAGTATAAGATGGAGAAGTAGAGACATTAAGTGTTTCATCCTCTCCTTTAGTCGTATCTTTATCCTTAGTAAGTTTAGGCAAGTTGGGGGAATCTTCACCACATGTCTTCTCTAATAGATATCTTTTAGGAGGCTCATCACCTTTTCCACCCTGGCTTCCCAATGGTGCTTGATGTGAAGTTGAAGATGGTGTCCCTGAAGTCACAGGTGGTCGACTACTTTCTCCTTGAGGCTGAGTTCCTTGTGATCTAGTGTGAGGACATTGACTCTTTGTCCTTTTCTTAGCAACCCACTCATCTTATCTTTTCAAAATAACTGTAGTCCTTTCCTTAATGGTTTCAACTTATTTAATGCTCTAGTCCATAGTAATGAAGGGTCGAGTAGAGATATGGCCAATAAAATGGGGTCAACCAAGTTTGATTCATCATCTTCTATACCTTGGATATCTGAATTTAAGTTGAATGACCTTATTTTTCTTAAAGACAACCTCATACAGCTTCTTCTCCTTACCTCATATTCATCAACACAATCTTCCTAGTAATCCTTCAAGTCAAGAATATGATAAAAACCTGGACCAAGTTGTAAATTATTATTCACATAATCCTTACTGTTAAAAGGAAACATGTCATAGAATTGCAAAGTATACTTGACCAGGTCCCTTTAAATGTTGAGAGCATATGACATAGAATTACATGAGAAATAGACAAATTCAATAGGAAAATTCACACCCACCTTCTTCCTCTCTTGACATCTCTTGTTTACATCAACCAATTGTCTACAAAATTCTATCAACACAAATTTATCCTCAACATACCTAGGAAGCTTTAATGGAGGGTCACTAAAACCTCTGATATTGATATATGAAAATCTTTAAAATTGTATGAAGTGGCTACCGTAGGTATCAACCAACTTCATGGCTTTAGAAGTGAGCCTTATAAAAATTCTTCCTTGTATCCCCTAGGTCACCCTCATGGTAAAAGTATCAGTGATTCTCCTATGATGATGGTAACTTTTAGCCAACTTCAATTTATCATAATAGTAAAAAATAAGAACTTCATCCTAGGGTTATAGGCTTGATCTCAAACTTGGGCAAGGCCTGGTACTATAAATGGCATAGATAAGGTAATAGGACATGTAGAAAAACCTGTTAAGTGCAAAATGAATAAACATATCATGCATTTGGTCACTGATAAGTTGAGCCCAATCTAAGAAGTTCCTCCAACCAAGTACAATTTGGAAAAATAAATACATCCACTCTTTGAATTTGTGAGCCCTCTCATTCCCCCTCAATCTATGTAGAAGCATAATTATATCTAAAATTTCATTAACAAAATGATTCCTATGCAAACCCCTGAGCAATTGGGATTTTCCCTTCCTTGGTGTAGCAAGCCAATTCTTAGCAATTATGTTTCAATAATATCCTTTCTTTTTTGAGAACCTAATCTATGAAGAGGTGAAATTGATATTTGAGTATCTCTCTCTTTCTGGGAGTTTTAGACAAGATGCAAAAGTATCTCTTTGAATTTTTACTACTAGCCTATTGTCATAGGTTCTGATTTACCATGCTTCAAATTCATAATTCTTTATACATTATGTGACTAAGTTTGGGGATTAGATTGCAATAGGGAAGGCATCTGCTTGTAACAATCCACTTTCAATCACCCTCTATGTAATGGGTGGAGGGTTTGGCTTTCTAATTTTCTTCCACAATTAGTTTAAGATTACATGACCTAGCTTAGTATTTCCTATTTTTGGCATTGTACTAGTTAAGCCAAAGACGAGTTCATAACCCTAATTTTATATTTTATGGTGGCTAGAAAAACCCAAGGGCAGGTGTGTAAATTATAGGAAGACTCTTATGTCAATATAGTTCTTTACTAAAATGAAATCCTCAATATCTTACTATTCAACAAATAGAGAAAATGGTACCTATTAAAAAAAATTCTAAGCTCCAAGAGTCAACAACCGCAAAAAATTTCTCCGCTCAATTCTGATTTTTCCAATACCCCAGCCAAAATATACTCCCTTTAGTAGCTCAAGTAACTTTAAAACCATCCACAATTAATGCTTAAATGGATGAGTAGTTAATTCTCCTTTGCTAGGGTTTGTGCGTATAATATTTCACATCATCCTTTTACTTCAACCACTTTTTGAATATTTGAATGAAAACAGCTAAAAAACACTTTTCGACAAAAAGAGATGTTCTTATAACCTCGTTGATGACCAATAGAGGTTTCATAACCTTCATGAAATACAAAAACACTTAATCCTTTGTGTGTTCTTCACCTCTTTTCTTGAAATAATGTCTTTGTCGCCATCAAGCGAGAAGGAAGGAAGTTTTGATAACTTCGTCAAGGACTAAAAAAGGTTTCTAAACCAACCTAAAATGTTGAAATAACTTAACTACAACTTGGGCAGAACTTATAAAAAGTTAGGACAACATCTTTGGGCACTAAAAAGCCTTTTGAATGTAATAAAGATTGACTTTAGAAGAAAAATTGCAATATGTCAGATGGGAGCAGGGTTATGAAAACCTAGGTAGGAACATATAGAGTTATTAAAACCACCAAAAGTACCAACAACTTTCAGAGTTAGCCAAAATTTTAATAAGTGAATAAGTTTTTACGTAGGGACAAAAATTGTGGTAGCATACTTACACAAATATAGGCTATTGCACTTATTTTGATCAAGATACTAGGGTCCACTAGTCAACACTTGTATCATATTTTTTGAGCAGTACAAAATAGAATAAGAACAAATCATCAACCATTGCAATGACATATATAATTCATTTTAGTTTCTAGGCCTTCGAGGCCCTTTTTGAGACCAAATCTATGTTTAGAAGTAAAGAAAACTAATTACCTACCAACATGTTCTCCATGCTTGAATTGAATTCATCCATGAGTGATTCTAAAAGGGAAAAAATAATACCTTCCTTAGAAATAGAAACCTTAGGTAGTCCCATAGTTTGACCTCTTGATGTTTCTATCTTGATGACCCATGCACTCTAGGTCTAACCACTCTTTCCATGTGACTCCTTTAACATGATAAATCTTGAACCATTGTGATTAATTCTATTTGACTAAATGTTAGGACCACTTCACATGAATGCCAGTTTTATTTTAGACAAGATCATGTGACAATTCTAACCAAGAGGGCTCCTCGATTTTACTCCATCTTCAAAATCTCGTACTAGAACTCAGAATTTGAAAAAAATAACATAAAACACTCTTTGTTATTTTTTCTTCTAGTATTAGTTATTACAATTCCTATAGCCAATTTTATTTTCTACCATTCTAATACCATAACATTTATTATTTTCCTAATAGTATATTTTATTTCTATAGCTAACATTACCCTTATCCATATACAGTTTCTAGAATAATTACATACATACCACAATGAACCTCACTACCTATAGCTACTTTGCACATTGCCACTATGTCTTTTGTGAGCTTATGCTTTTGGATTGAGACATGGACTAAGTTAAAATTTAAAATTTAGAGTACATTGTGAGCTTAAATATCATATATATTCCATAAATTTGTCCCATAACTCACCACAATTTCATTCAATCAACATCTATTTTGTGATTCAATTAATGTTTTCTATTTCATCTATATTAGTCGAGCTTCATGATGTAGAAGCATCTTAAAGGCCATGCATCTTGTATCACCCAAAATATCTTTTTGCAAAGCATGTTTTTCTATCTATTTATTTTATGTTTTGTGGGTAGGATTTATTTTTACACAAGTGATGGGATTCTAACAAAAGTAGTCATACTTGTATGCATGAAAATTTATGGTGCATTATTTATGGATCTTCACATAAGGTTTAAGTTTTCAATAAGTCATTTATACACACACATAAATCTCTCATGTTGTAAATGTCTCTAGATTTCATTTACAAGTCAAAATTCATGTAAAGGATGTTCACATGTGCACATTGTTCACTGTTTTTATGGGAAAAATCTAGTAACCATCAAAAATCAGGAAAATATATTATATAGTTGACAAATGATTGATAAAAAAATCATGATGCATTGAAATTGTTTACGAAATAGTAATGTGTTTTCACTTTTGGAAGATGTAATAATTTTATTCATTCTATTTATAGAAAATCAAATCAAGAAGGTCAAAGGACGTTAGGGTAAAGTGAAAAATAAGAACCTATAAAATTCCAAACAATGTTAGTGATAAATTATTTATTGAGGATTTGATTGTAAAGGCTTAAATAGATTAGCGAGTTCAAGTGATAAATGATTGTCATGTTACAGATATAAACCTAAAAGAAAAGGTTAATAATTTATTATGTACAAATAATTTGCATGCTTGCAATCTTCATGTAGTTGGCTCATAGATGATTGTAATTGATAACCTTTTTATGAGTGAAAAAATTCATGTTTTGTGGGCCTCCATAACAATTTACCTAATTTTTTGTTGCATTATTTGTATTTTTAACTAGTTCATTTGAATTTCTACTACTTTTGCAATAGTTTGTATCAAATCAAGTGTTCTAAGCCTTGAAAGAAGTGATTTATGCTCTACAACTAGAAAGAAGTTATGTGGGTGTTTCTGTTGAATATTCAAGATACTGAGAGGGGGGGTGAATCAATATCTTCTCAAAGTTATTGAACAAACACCATCAATTACTTTAATGCATATAACAGAGAAGAGCAAGAACAAAGCATGAAATCACACAACACATAGACACCATAATTTTACGTGGAAAACCTCAATGAGGGAAAAACCATGGTGAGGATTAGCTCGCAATATATAGTTGTTCTAATATTGGATACAAAAGAGGCTCACTGCCAAGTACAAAAGCTCACTACTTACAAGGACTCACTGTCCAAACAAGGAGGCTCACTTCCTACAAAATATTACAAACAAAAAATGGCTTTCAACTAGAATATGAATTGATTAGGTTACACCACAAGTGCAGATTCAGTTCCTTTGATACTCAGAGTATTGGCATGAAAATAGACTAATCTTCTCTCTTCTTCGCATTCATATTCTACTCGCATACATTGCATATGTATGCAACCTCATTTCCAATCTACAAAGCATCCTGCATATATATTTGATATATCCACACACATCAATTAGGTCAGCGTGATTGGATGCATCACATATTTATTGAAAAGATAACTATCAGCTTCATACAAAACTTCTTCAAAATTAGTTCAACCATGTGGCACATTATATCATGTCATTTGGGACCAAAGATAGGTCACTTATATATCCACAATATATGTTAAACTATTAACTGATTATTAGGTCGGCCATGGATAGACCTAATAACAAAATGCACCACTATTCCAATGCCAACTTTCCATACAAACATATGAGCATACAAAAATATATTCATACACACTTCCAATATTCATAAACCTTTTCCCAAAACCACAACCAACAATGATCACCGGAGGGGCAATGTGGACCAAAATACCGGACCAAAACATCAGAGGATGTAAACTTGTTCTTCATACCGATTTAGAGTGTCAGACCAATCTGATACCTTAAACAACATGGTGACATCAATAACAACATAAAATATTGATCTTCTTCATTCTTCCAACAATCTCCCCCTTTGTCATTGATGGCAACATGTGCCAAACAAAAGATGTATCCAAAATTCTCCAACAATTTTCTCCAAATCTCCCCCCCTTTGATATCAATGGCAAAGGGCGACCAAAATAAAAGGATGTAAACATACGTATATGGTGACATTGTACCTTCAAAATTACAAAACTCCAACGCTTCCAAAAACAAAAAAAAATCCAAAAACTTCCAGGCATTCAAAACTTTCAAAGCTTAAAAAAGATTTTCAAAACCTTTCAAAAATTCTTCTTTGATCATCAATTCAAATTTTCTTCTCACCTTGTTTTATTTCCTTTTTACTTTTCCTTTTCTCTCCTCCTTTTTTTGCCACAATAGAAAAACAACGAAAATTTAAGCATTCAGGGTTCAAGTAAAAATGACACTCTTCACCTGAAACAACTTCTTGTATCTTTATTTGATAACTGGAAAAAAATTCTTCTAGGAAAATACAACATAATCCATTCTCGTGCACATTCTTTCAAATAAATCCAACAATGTGAAATAGGATGATCAATGTGTGGATGAGCAGTGACTTTCACAATCCTCTACATCATTAAGTATTCCAAAAAGATGGTCAAATCAGACCTCAACAATATCCTTAACAAGCCAGAAGGTTTTCACCAATCTTCTCTTTGTCTTTGAACAGTAGTCAACTCTGCTTGCAATTCACCAACTCTCATTCTTTGTTTCCCTTCTTTATCTTCAAGGATATCAAAATTATTTCCAATGTTATTCATTTTAGATTTAATTGCTTCAATCTTACTTCTAAAATTGTCAACCGCAACAAGCCACTTGAGACAATACTTGTAGATATTTTACTTTTCTTTGATACATTTCTTTGTCTCATTAATATGTTTGAATAACCTTTGCTTAGCTTTAGCACATCTCTTCTCAACCATGGCTTCTAACTTACATCCTTCTGGACCTTCTAGTAACATTCTTTCTTCAACAACTTCAACTAAATTGTCCGGCAAAGAATTGGAAACACTTGAAACATCAATACCTTTTCTAAGCAGATATTCAACTAGAGCATCATCGATCTTGAGTCTATCCACCGGAGAGGATGCATTCCAAACTTCACCAATTTTCTTCATCTTACCTTTAACTAACATTGTTTGGATATTATCTGGATTAGAAGATTCAAATCCAAGCTGGGATTCTTCTTCATTTTCCTTCTCTTTCAAAATGATAATGATGTCTTCTATGATAACTTTTCTCTTCTTAGATTCCAGAGGGGAATTATCAATGACAACTTCCAATTCCTTTGTTTTGGAGGATGAACCCTCCTCAAATCGACTAGACACAATCATACCGGAGCACATATCTTTCTGCAAAGATAAGACAAAGGCTTTACAAGCACTTGCATTATTCTCCATGCCTTCCAGACATCTGTAGATTTTTTTTCCAACGGGAATCCCAGATTCCCATTCAACATTTTATTTTCACAGTAGCGAGTCCAAAAATTAGAATACCAGACATGTAAGTAAAGACCCAAAATGAAAATGGTATCCTTCTATTAATGACATTCATACATTTTCAGTAAGGTTTTCCAAAATCAAGCCACACAGATCAAATTTCTTATTCTCCTTTACCATTTTGTGCACCAGATACACGACAATAACCAAAGTAGAACTATCACAATTTCTGAAATACATTTTGTATAAGGAGACGCCATACGCAACATACCTTATGATAGGGTCAATAATAGTATTTATCAACAAGGCTCGAGGATCTTTGTCGATTCTTGTCAGCTCCTCCACTTCTTTGTACTTTATAGTTTTCTTTTTGGGGAGGTCTCCAATACTACATAACTCGGCGATAGCTTCAATTGCTTCCTTCATAACAAGGTAGGATTTGTCCAGCACAATGTTGCCATCCTTGAATTTACTCGAAAGAAACAAGATGAATTCTCTATTAGTAAACCAAGAGAATTCTCCCCACAAATCCAAGCCTAGGGTTTTTATATTTTGCAAATCGTTCGAATCTAACCCTAATTCCATTTTCTTTATCTTTCGATGATCAAATTCTTCCAATTCAACTCCTTTTGGCCTTAGTGGGATATTTCCACTCGATCCTTTTTTAATCAATTCCATCAAAGAACTTAACTTATTCAAATTTTTAAAAAAATTCTTCTTTTACCTTCCTCTATAGCCACGAGAGAGAAACTTTCGTCACTTGCCCTTGATTGTTCACAATTATCTCTCAAGAATTGCTTCAAATTGCTTTAGAGTCACTCCAAGATCATTCCAAGTCACTCTTCAAGTTCTTCAAATGCTGAGGTGATCAAAAATAACTTGTAAAACTTTCTTTACACACCATCTCTTTGCCCTAATTCACATTAATTGCAATAAGCTTCAAAAAGCTAATAAAAACCTTCTTCCACTACATTAAGAAACCCTGATTCACTCCACAAAAGAAAATGCTTTCACTTTTTCTTCCAATTTCTTTTGCATAACCTCTATCCAACTAATATTTACAACATATCCTTGTGCCAACATATGACACGCCATATTTCTAGGGGGTTCAAACAATTTTCTGCTAAGGCTCCCCCCAAGACCATGCTAGGTCTAGTTCCCAAAGGAATCATCTGCACCAGATGAGGGCACATACACATCTGTCATCTCTGGTTCTTCTTTCTTCTTTCATATCTTGAAAATTTCTTGCTTAATCTCATCTTTATCAATCTTTTTCACAGGTTCATCTTCCTTTACCAAAGCAGACTGCTTTCCCTTTTTACTTCTGCACACTTTTGAAATATGTCCTAGTTTTTTTCAATTGTAGCAGACAACACTTCTCTGGTTTGTTTGATTTCTATTAACCCTTGATCTACACTGATTCATCCCGCTCTTGCACTTAGTTTCCCTAGGACCAAATTTATTACATGAAAAACAAACACCATTGAACAATGGGTACCTTTGAGCATTTATTTGTCTGATAGGCGGTCTTCTTCCTAGATTTATTTTCTTCTTCCCTTTATCTCGAGTCTTTTGATTGTTTACTGGATTTGAGTTCTGCACATTTTCATCAGCTTCATTTCCCAAACTACCTTTGTCTTTAGAAGGTCTCTGTCTTGCTATCAATTCATCAAGCTTGTTGGAGCTTGTCTTGAAATTATCTTCAGAGAGTTTTGCTTTCTCCAAATCTTCTTTCAGATTCATCACTTCTTGTTCAAGCCTTGAGCATACATCAAACTTACTTTGTATCACTGTATTCAGACACTCCTCAACTCTCTTCTTTTCATTCACTTTTAGCTTTAATCCTGTAATCTCTTCATTTGCTTGTTTTAGTTGCTCACTCACTTCTCTATGTATTCTTTTGAATTTCTTTAATTGTTGTTTCAATTTCCGGATGCATTCATTTGCTTCATCAAGATTTTCTTTCAGATCTATGTTTTCAATTTCAGCCTTATCAAGATCTTCAAAAGCAACCTGAAGATTTTCTTTATCCATTTGTTCAATCTGCAGGATCTTCCTCAAGTTGTTAGAATTCCTCAGAGGAACTAGGGCTTTGATACCAATTGTTGAATATTCAAAATACTGAGAGGGGGGTGAATCAGTATCTTCTCAAATTTATTGAACAAACACCATCAATTGCTTTAATGCATATAACAAAGAAGAGCAAGAACAAAGCATGAAATCACACCACATAAACACCAGAATTTTATGTGGAAAAACTAATGAGGGAAAAAACACGGTGAGGATTAGCTCACAATATATAGTTGTTCCAATACCAGATACAAAAGAGGCTCACTACCAAGTACAAAAGCTCACTGCTTACAAGGAATCACTATCCAAACAAGGAGGCTCATTTCCTACATAAGATTACATAAACAAAATGGCTTACAACTAGAATATGAACTGATGAAGTTACATCACAAGTGTAGATTCAGTTCCTTTGATACCCAAAGTATTCGCATGCCAGAAAACTATTATTCGCTCTTCATCGCATTCACATTCTACTTGCATACATCACATATGTATCCAACCTCATTTCCAATCTACAAACCATCTTTTATATATATATTTGATATATCCACATTCATCAATTAGGTCAACCTAATTGGATGCATCACATATTTACCGAAAATATAACTGTCGACTTCATACAAAAATTCTTCAAAAGTAGTTCAACCATGTGACATGCTATGTCATGTCGACTAGGACCAGAGATAGGTCACTTATATATCCGTAATATATGTTAAACCATTAACTGATTATTAGGTCGGCCATGGATAGACCTAATAACAAAATGCACCACTATACCAATGCCAACTCGCCATATGAGCATACAGAAATACATACATACACACTTCCAATATTCATAAAACTTTTCCCAAAACCGCAACCAACAATGATCATCGGAGGGGCAATGCAGACCAAAATACTAGACCAAAACATCGAAGGATGTAAACTTGTTCTTCATACCAATTCAGAGTGTCAAACCAATATGATACCTTAAACAACATGGTGACATCAATGACAACATAAAAGACTGATCTTCTTCATTCTTCCAACAGTTTCATTGTAGGAGGTCTAGAAGTGAAAATAGCCTAGATTTGGAAGGAGAGATGACAAAAACCAACAAGCACTATGTGATGGTCATATGGCTAATATGGTGAAAACCATTTAGATAAGGTTCAAAGTCATTCATATTATGTAGAATTGAGAAATGGTGGGATAAAAGATATTGGTAAGGATTAGAGAATGAACCATGAAGTGCACAAGGGGGGTACCACAAGTTTAGAGGATGATCTCAATGAAGAAGATAGATTTTCCATAGCCTTGGTGAAGAAAGGGAGCAAATCGAGATTTAATCTCTTGATCTATAAATTATAAGCTTAAATATAAAGGAATTGTTGAACTAGATCTCTAATTTGGAGAAGTATTTTGATTTTTAATCAATAAATTAACCTAAGATTAAGTATACCATGAAAAAGTTGAAATGACGTTGTCATCTTACAACTTTGTGGTAGGATTTGGTTTTGAAAATTTATTTGAACAAAAAAAAATGTAAGATCTCACAATGAGATCATATAGTCACTATGTTAAAGGGAAATTCCATGCCAAAAACCTACATAATTTATTTTTCATTAAGTTCTAAAACTTATGCCAATGACAAACACCTGTGAAGGAATACACAACAGATTTTAATTGTATTGATATTCATGTTGTTCATGTGGAGGATAGTGTAGAGAAAGTCTTTAGGTATGTCAATGATTTACACACCTCAATATTATATGATTTTTATTTATAATATATCTGTTTCATTGAGGAAACCTATCAACTTGTGGTTAGAGAAAATATGTTGTCTCATGGACAATAGAGTACACTGCAAAAGAAAATCCATGCACATAAGGAAATTGTTGTCGAACAATAATATATAGAGCTCTAAGGATGAGTAGACATCTAAAAAAGGTGAGGGAAGAGGAAACATTTGTCATGATAAAGGCTTCAATACAACTTGATTTAGGTGTGGAAAAGTACGCCATTAGGAATTTGAGTGTCTAAATGTCATTTGCAAGCAATTCCATGTAGAGAAATGCATGTATGTTATCTACGAAGGAGAAGACATCAATACTAAAGTAGAAATAATCTCAGTAGAGACAAGGGGGAATCAAGATAGAAGCATAAAAATGTGTCATGTTTTGGCCTAAATGAGCCACTCAAATCAATAATTTTAGCCAAATTTTTATTTTTTGTCAAGTATTGCAAGAAAACCACTAAGAAATTGAAGATAATGTAAACTAACAATTTATGAAATTTCCTATGTAGATTCTAAATATTTTTTAATATTAATTTTTTTTTTCATTTTTAAATAGATTACTTTTTTGTACTTCTATAATATTTTTAATAAGGAATATTTCTCCTAACACATAACTCGAGAAAAATAAGCGCTTTTATAATTTCTTAAACATAAATCATTGACAATACATCTAGGAAACATATTATTTAACAATTTTTGGTTGAGATCAATTATAATTTAGGCACATTTCTCCATAATGCGTAACTATTTTCATATATATCCATTTTTTTGTTGAAGCAAGAACAACAATATGGAGGGTAGTCTTATTTTTCTAAAAAACCCATTGTTTGTTACTTTGCATGTGTTTTGAACAAAGGCCTTTATGCTTGGTAAGAACCTATGTTGATTAGAAGATAAAAATAATAATAATTAAATGATACCTTTTAGAAAGATTGCTCCAATATTTATGTTCATGTACAAAATCTCCAATCATGACAACTTTGTTTGATTGTGGAAATTGTGCCTTGAATCAATATTTTTTATCCAAGGATATTTTAACATGTGGAATAGGTGCTACATAGGAGCTAATTAGACACCTTCTAATGATGGTCCTTCATTTGAAAGCCACCTTAAAAGTGAGCCATAATTTTTTAATATGAAAAAAGAGACCTTCAATTGAAGGTTAGTAACATGTGGCATGTCTTGGGCCTTCATTTGAATGTGTTCCAAATTTTCACCCTTGTGAAACACATGTTTTTTCAAAATGGTCCACAATTGAGACAAGGGTTTATGTTTCCACTTTTTTGTTGATGCACAAGACTATACTAAAACCTATAAAAGAAGATCAAGAATCATGGTTAAGTAAGAGTATCTTCCACACTAAGTTCAAGTCAAGGAAGTGACATTAGCTAATAATCAATAGTGGTAGCATAAATAAGTTTATGTCTATATCTAGATGGTTTAGAACTTTGTGTTGAAAACTATTGTGCACACATAACATACAAATTCTCTTGTTGTAAAAGAGATAATAGCTCATGGTGACATACTAGTGTCAATTTACATTATACTTTATAGGGTACAAAAATGAAGTGGTGTGATGTGATCCTAATGGATGCATTCCACATGGTCTTGGGTAGACCTTGACAATATAACATAAGTGCAATCCATAATGAGAGAAATATTTTTTTTACTATCATGAAAGATGGGAATAAATTTGACTTTCATCTAATGAAGGTTGAAGAAGAATGTGTAGAGGGCGAGGTGATAGTGTATGTGCTAAAGAGTCTCTTAAAAAGTACTTTATCTATGAAACTAAGTGAGGCTAAGAGAAAGTAATTTCTCTATGAACAAAAATTATATGGAATTGTTCAATATTTGCATAAATGGAGACATTACTTGTTCTTAAAGGATTTTATTTTGTACACTAACCACCAAGTTCTATAATTGATCAACAATCAAGTAAAGTTAAATGCTTGATTTTTGATAAATTATAGAACTTGGTGATTAGTGTACACAATAAAATCCCATTTTAATATTTCTCTTGAAGGATGTTAGTGTCAAGATGTTCACAATGATGGTTGAACTAGTGGGCATGGAAGGAATGAAGTATTTTTATGGTGCATATCTATATTTAACATATGCATGGAACAAACACATAGAACCTTGGACCAGAGATAAAGGCATATTTGAAGATTATTTTTTATAGGAGAAATACTAATTCAAGAGATAATAGTTATGTTTTCCACACAATTTGATGAGAGAGAACCTTATTATCAAGTTGCATAGTGGTTTGTGCATGAAATATATTCCCAAGTGAACGATTTAAGTCATAAATCCAAATAAAAAAAGACAAACACTAAGATTAGGCAAGAGAAGACCAAAGCGATATATATTTTGGTGTAGTCAAATTGTGTTGATTTCCTCGTTATGTAGATTTTCCTATGATTTTTGGTTCAATGTGTGTTCAAGTAAAAAATCGGCAGCATAACAATACTCCAAGTAAAATGAGTGAGATAGATGTGATATATAATTTTGAAGGAAAAATAGATGAAGGGTTGAGATTCAATCATGAGATCAATGGTTTAGATTGACGAGGATCTCTCAAGCCATGAGATTGTGCCAAGTGGAACAATGTGACGGCTTGAGATCATAAGGAGTACCTTGAGGGTACTTTAGGAGATATTCCATTAAGTCATTTCTTATCCTCACACTCCAAGATGACAAGTAGGGAATTTTAAATTCCCTTTTATGAAAATGAGGTGGAAACTTAAATTCCTTTTGGGGGGGTCTTTTTCAAAATGAGAAAATTTAATATTGAGGGGACATAGTGGGTGAAGGGGAGATTAGACCCCACTTAATCAATGATTAAGTGTGTGTAAAGGATTAGGGAGTAGTTAGGCGAGGATTAGGATTTGATAAAAAAAATTGGAGGATGTGACACGTGAGAGGAATTAAATAAATAAAAAATATCTATTTGATGTTTAGAAGAAAGGGAATGAAGATGGGTAAATAATTAGGAATAATTATTTGCCTTAGGTTGGACCTTAGGGGAAATAAAGAGTGATTTTAGATTAATATCAAGATGGTGAATATTAATTAAATAATGGAAATATTATTTAATTGATATAGGGATCAACTTGGATAAGACAAATTAGGGAAAGTTGACCAAATGTAGTGGTCAATTTTAGGTGTCTACAAGCAGCACACTTGTATATCACTTTGGTACAGATAAGATGTGTTGGAGGAGAGATACTATTGGTTGAGTTTGTACATGTATGTAATGTAACATTTTTTACTTTATTTAGTTTTGGGGACCACAATCCCATTTTAAAATTTCTCATGGGAGAAGGGGAATTCACTAAGGAAATACATTTAATTAATATTTAATTATTAGACCCAAATTGATTATTATAATTCTAACTTGTAAGACGGGTCAATTAAATATTATAATACTATTATTTATGTGTGAGTTCCCAAAATGGGATGTGAGAATTCATTAAGAGGGCATAATGTACAATCCTTGAGGCATGTGGCATATCCATTATGTTAGATTTTATGGTAATTTTATGAAATATTATATGATAAAGAATTATGAGGGAGCTATAGAGGATTATGATGCATTCAATGACAAGGAACTAGTGGGGAGGCAAAAATTAATAATGGACGATCATATTCATAATTTATGACAAATTGTATGGCATTTGTAAGTGGGTGTAAGAAGAGCATCTTTATTGGCTAAAAATAACTCGTTGAAAGGAGTTATGCCAATCTTTTTGGTGGGCCTATTTGTGAGAGGCAATATTACAAATTTTTTAATTAATTTTGACTTGGCATATATTGGGTGTTGGAATTTGGGCACCCAAGTTGGGCCCTCAATTGATATTTATTTCAAGTTGCTCCTTCAATTTGTATCTTTTTCCTAATTATCAATTTTTGTTTATAACTTGGGTATTTATGTTCAATTATCAATCTTAGGACAAAACCCCTTGGATTTGGAGATTAGAGGATAAAAACCCTTTGGTTTCTTGAGGAAATCTACAAAAAAATTATATTTGTATTAGAGGATTTGCAATTGTTTTAGTTTTTGCAAGATTTTGTGGAACAAGGCTCTACATACAAAAATTTGTTTCAGATTTCATAATCATTTATATTACTACAATATTTGATATATTCCAATATATTGTACATAGGTAATAGCACAAAGTTGTGTCACACTTTTGTAAAGGAGTCAGCCAATATTGATCCAAATTTTTATCTTGAATCACTCAAAAGTGACATGTATGTTTTGAATTTTGAAATGATGTAAAATAAAAAAAATTTATCATAAAAGAAAGGAAAGGGCCTTGATCCTAAGAGTTTAAAACATTAAACGAAAATTATAAACTAATAAAATATTTATTTTTATTGTATTCTATATTTTTATTTTAAAACAATAAAAATAATTTGCATATAGTTTATTATGAAATTGAAACTATAATTTAGTTGTTGATAAAATACTGAAAAAATTAAGTGATGTCACTCTTTATACAATAAATTTTATTTTTTCCTTCAATTTTTCTTGTGTGTATTTATAAGCTAAAGCTTTAGTGCATGCATATTTATAAGTTAAAGATTTAGTGCATGGATTTATTTTTTCTCAATTTTGATTAATATTTTATAAAAAATATTAAAATGGGTGCATATTGAAAAATAGTTGTTTCCATGGGAGATCACCTTTTGTCTTAATTGTTTATCCAAAAAATAAAAAATATACCATTTTGACATAGATTTTTTTATCTAGTGAACCATATTTTTGTCAAATTTTTAAAAAATTTTAATATGTTTTCTTGATGGAACAATGGCACTGGGAGATCGTAGGTGCTAGAGCGCCACTGATTGTAGGTTGATGCCTACATGAAGCCCTTCATGCTCATGCATGTCTGCGTGGAAGTGAGGGAATGTGTAGCGGTGGCATGGAGTGGGGAGTAAGGGGTTTTCACTGTGTGGGGAGATTTTGTTTGCTCATGGGGGGTTTTTTCTATTCTTTCTTCTAATTGGGTGGGGTTTGGAGTTTTTCTATTTTTTTGTCTTTGGTGGAATGGATCAAGCGGATCCATCACCTTCTTTTCATGGAAAAATGATGGGGATTCATAGTAATATTCTAGTTGGAGAAGATTCTTCTTCTTCGAGGGGTTTTCCCAGGTTAAAAAAAGTGAATGGTTGTTTGGAGAGATGCCTTGAGTGTCCCATTTTAGTGATTCAACTAGAGTTCGTTGCAGAAGATGTGGCCTATTGGAGCAATCATGCACTGATATGTCAATTCATGGGGATGTACATCACATTACTTTCCTTGGAATCTTGGGCCCATACAGTTTGGAACCCCGAGGGTGATAAGGAATTTAAAGTGGCTGCCAACAATTATTTCATTGTCATGTTTTCATGCATATCAGATCAAAATAGAGCGTTTGAAGGTGGACTGTATTTTTTAAACCAAGTTGTACTTTTCATGAAAACTTGGCATGTGGGCTTTGACTCGAGGAGCTTCCTACACAAGTTCCTGTATGGGTTCATCTACCTCAGCTCTCGCTGGAGTTTTGGTACAATGATATCCTTCATATGATTTCTTTGTTGCTTGGAAAGATGGTTGGTCTGACTCAATAGACTCTCGATCACAAGGTTCTTTCTTATGCCCGTGTTTGTGTTGAAATAGATTTAAATAACCCTTTTTCAGATTCATTGGAGTTATGTCTTGGTTTAGGTTCTTGGGTCCAACAGTTGGACTATGAGACCCTTCCCTTCAGGTGTCATTTTTGCCATGACTATGGATATTTGCAAAGAAATTGCTCTCAACTCAGTCAGATGGTTGGGGCAGGTAGTTCTCTTCCCAGTTTAGATCTTAAGAAAGATAAAGGGAAGGCTTCTATGGATGTTGATGGCATAGACAAAGAGGGTTTCATCTTGGTGAAGCCCCATAATAATAGGAGAGGTTTGAAAAGAACCCTAAAGGATAGGCAATATGATGGGATTTTCAATCGGTTTGATGCTTTAATAGACTTGGCCCATCAGGAAGTAATTCTAGTTGAGCTTTCCACTAGCAATGGGTCTTTGGGGGTAGGCTTGTCAAGAGATAGAGGGATTGAATATTTGAGCTCACTTTTGGGGATGAACAACTTGAGCACATGACTACAAATATGCTATTGCAACCTTCAGTTGAACCTGAACCATGTGGACCTTTGTTGTTGCAGGTGGTGGATACCTTAGGAGATTCAGTTCCTTCTAGGGAGGTGATAGATGTAGGTAAGAATAGTGGGACTCTGCAAGCTCTAGGTTTGCAACAAAATCCTTTTAAGAAGGGGCCTCTACAAAAAAAAATTAAGGCGAGACGAAAAAAGGACTAGGAGAAAGTTAAATTTCTTGGGAAGAATTTGGTAGATTTAGGGTCAGTGAGGACCATTGACTCCCACTTTTCTCTCTCTCAGAAATGATTTTTATTTCATGGAATGTGAGGGGTATGAATAACATCCCTCAACAAAAGGCTATTCAATAAATGATTAGTGCTCAGTATCTCGATCTTGTTTTTCCTCAAGAAACCAAGTTATCGGTGGAATTCATGATGAATAGAGCCCCTTATGTTTGGCCATATGGATCGTGTTAGTGTATTGGGGCTCGGGGTAATTTTGGTCGTGTGGCTTGCTTTTGGGATTTGAGGAAGATTGTTCCTTTTTGGTGGATTTCAAGTCGTTCTTCTATTTATGTGGTTGCCTCTAGTCTAGACTATGGGGAAACCTACTTGTTCACCAATGTTTATGTGCCTCTTGACTCTATTGGTAAATATCAAGTGTGGGACCATGTCAAGTATATTCGGTTGCTAACTCTCTTGCTCCCGTGGGTTGTTGTTGGGGATTTTAATGCAATTGTTTTTCTTGAGGAAAAAAATGTTGGAAATGTTAGGCTTGACTCTTCTTCCAACCTTCCTAGGGATAATATTGAGGTGCTTAATTTAGTTGATGTGAAGCCAAGTAATGGGATTTTTACTTGGAATAATAGGAGGTGTGGTGATAATGCCATGTATGAGAGGCTGGATAGATTTATTGTCTCCTATTTTTAGGTTTGTGAAAGATGGACCACCAGTTCTAAGATTTTGGATTGGAAAGGGAATGATTACTGGTCAATCAAGCTCTTTGTTGTTTCTATTGGTGCTTCTAGGAAACCGTCCTTTAAGTTCCAAAAAATGTGGTTGCAAGACCCCTCTCTTCAAGACCTTATGAGTGGATGGTGGCTTCAAGGGAAGCCTAATCATGGTAGGGCTATGTACACCATTTTTAAGAGGTTACAATATGTTAAGTATAAACTCAAAAGGTGGAACATGAAATGCTTTGGAAATATTCACTTTAATAAATTGTTGGCTCAAGCTAAGATGGATATTATTACCCACCAAATTCGAGATCATGGCCTTATTAAGGATCTACTTAGGAAGGAGGTTGTTGTGGTCAAAGTTTTTGATGAATGGGAGTTGCAAGAGGATATTTTTTGGAAGAAAAATCCTCGTGTGGATTGGATTTAGAAAGGGGACCGAAACATTTCTTTTTTCCATAACTTTGTTAAGGCTAGAAGGATAGGGAGCCTTATTCCCTCTTTGGTGTCTCTGGATGGTGTTCAACTTACATCCAAGGGGGACATTGCTAGGGAGGCTTCTCGCTTCTTTTCAAAATTGTTTTTCGAGGAATCCATCTTAGATGGAGGTGTGGAGAATCTTTTTTGGATTGTATTCCCCCCTTAGTTTCGAGTGAGATGAATGTGGAACTCATGTGCCCTATTTCTTTGTTTGAATTCGAAAAGGTGGTGTTACAAATGAAAAATGGGAAAGCCCTAGGTCCAGATAGCTTTCTTATTGAATTCTTTCAGGAGTTTTGGGAAACTATCAATTTGGACCTCTTGGAGGTTGTTTAGGAGTTGTATAACAATAAGAAAATTTTACGCGCCTTGAACTCTAATTTTTATGGCTCTTATTCCTAAGAAGGAAGGAGCCAATTATCTTGATCATTTTAGGCCCATTACTCTTTGTAATGTGGTTTATAATATTATTACTAAATTGATTATAGAGAGATTAAAGCCTTGGATCCACTCTTTGATTTTGGAGGAACAAGGTGGCTTTGTTGCTGAAAGAGAAATTTTGGATGGGGTTATGATTGTTACTAAGGCTATTCACTCTATGTAAACTTCCAAGGAGAAGGCTATATTCATCAAACTTGATATGGCTAAGTCTTGTGATAAGGTTTGCTAGGCCTTCTTGTAGAAGATCCTCCAAGATTTTGGGTTTTCTAGGGCATGGATTGATTGGGTCATGAGTTGTGTGAATTTTGCTTCATTTTCTATGCTTGCCAATGGTGAGCCATTGGAGTTGTTTGGTGCTTCTAGGGGTCTCCGCCAAGGGGATCCTCTTTCTCCTTAATTATTATTATGGTTGAGGGCCTGGGAAGGTTTATCAAGGCTCAAATTAGCCAAGGATTGCTCTAGGTTGGTGTTGGGGTGGTAGGGCACCTTCTCACTCTCACTTACAGTTCGTGGATGATACTACGTTGATGGGTATGGCCAAGATTCAAGAAGTTGTGAGTTTGGGAGAGACCTTGGATATCTACTTAGCTACTTCCAGTCAAAAGATTAAAGAGGATAAGTCTTCTATCTTCTTCTTCAATACTCCTCGACTTATTCAAAGCAAAATCACTTAGATTCTTCAGTTTCAAATTGGTGCTCTTTTGCTGTCTTATCTTGGGATTCCCATTTCGATGGGGTTGCAACTTCGAGATCTTTGGTAGGTTGTCTTGGATAAGTTTCATGGGAGGGTCAGCCATTGGAATTGTTGGTGGCTTTCATCAGAAGGTCGTGTGACTCTTTTGAATTTGGTGGTCCAGGCTCTTCCTATTTATAGATGCTTTGTGCAAGTTGCTCCCTTGTGATGTGTTAAGGAATTTGATGCTCTTACCCGTCAATTTCTTTGGACTAGTAACTTGTCCTCTTCAAAATGGAGCCTTATGAAATGGGAATCTGTCTATAGGCCAAAGCAAGAGGGTGGTCTTGGGATCAAGCCTACTGGTTTGAGTGGTTGAGTTTTAGCTACCAAGTTATACTGGAGATGGTGCACTTCTCAGGATCAAGACTGGGCCAAAATTATCACTCTTAAGTATCTTTCGGGAGTGAGTTCTATTGATGTTCCTTGATACGACCTTTCAGGAAAGGGGTCCATGATTTGGGATATGCTCAAAAGAGGGGCTCAACTCATCAAGAAGGGTCTCTTTTGGATTTGTAACAGAGGGTCTGATGCCTTCTTCTAGCATGATTCATGGGATGGGAATCCTCCCATCTTGGCTATGCTCCCTCATTTACAACCTCTTTTTGATAGCTTTCTTGTTGCGAGTTGGAGTAAGGTGGAGAATTTTAAATCTACCCATTATTTGGAGAAAATTGAGGTGTGGTGTTGGAAGTTTCTGCAGGATTGGCCTCCGAGTGGTACTATGGAGGCTTGCCAAGAGCTTGCTCAGATTTTGGGTAGGAGACTCTGAATTCTCTTTCAGGGAGGGATATCTTGGCTTGAGGCCCTGATCAGAAAGGAAAAATTTCTATTGCCTCAGGTTATTTGGAGTTGGACAAACAGGTTTATGGGAGGGTTGGTGTGTCTTGTTGGAAGTAGGTTTGGAATAAGTTCTCTTGGCCCAAATGTAACTTCTTCTTATGGTCGGTGGTCCAGAATCACTACCTTACTTGAGATAATCTATAGAAGAGAGGTTTTCAGGGCCCTTCCATTTGTGTCATGTGCTGGGATAGTGAGGAGGATACCTCTCACTTGTTTTTCCAATGCTTGTTTGCTTAGGGGATTTGACACCTATGGTGGGAAGCTTGAAATCATGTCACCTCTTTAGTCAATCTTTGGGATAGGATGGGTTGTTCTCTTGCTCAAGCCTCTTTTCTTAAAATTTCTTGGATTATTAGTCCCACTTTCATTATATAGAATTTGTGGCTAGAAAAGAATTAGAGGATATTTCAGGGAGTGCACATGGTGATTGTTCAGTTATGGAAAAAGATCCTTTGTAGACTTCAAGAGACCATTTCTACTAAATGTGATTTGTCTTAGACTATTATTCCTAGTGGTATGGATATCATAAGGAACTTGATGTTAGAAGTTGGGGGGTTGGGGGTCCCTCTCGGTAGTAGGCCTTGCCATACCAAGCAAAAATTTTAGCGTGAGGGAAAGTGGAATCCCCCACCTAGGGGCTTCCTAAAGGTGAATATAGATGGTTCCTCTAGGGGGAACCCTGGACACGTTGGGATTAATGGTATTGGAAGAGATAGTGGAGGTGGTACGGTGTTTCCTTTTTCTATGTATAAAGGGTAGAAAAACAATAATTTTATGGAGGCCCTTGCTATCCTTTACGAAGTGGAAAGAGGGTGCTCCTTGGGTTGGAGATAGATTATTTGTGAATCTGATTCACAGATTATTGTGGACATGCTAAATGAGAAGAGGTTGGAAGGAGTTAGTTGGCAGTGGTGGTGAAGCAGGTTTTAAGCTTATGTAGTTCTCCGAAGTTCATCTTTTTTCATCATATTCCTAGAGAATGGAACTGAGCGGTGAACTGCCTGGCCAAATGGGCGTTGGAGCAGGAGGAGGGATGGGATGTTAAGGAATGGGGCCTTCTACCCCCAAATTATGTGGAGACTTTGGAAAAGGTGATTTTGAGGCACAAGAATGTGTAGTGGACTCTTTTTGGGTTTCCTTTGTGGAACCTTGGTTGTTTCTTGGCTTATTTTGTACTTCTTCTTGGTTTTCTAATAAATTTTTACCTCTCTTTTTATTTAAAAAAAAAATGTTTTCTTGATAAGATAATCAACCTTGTGTTTTGGTATTGATAACCTACTTTTGGTAAAAATTAAATATTAAAAATGATTAGAGTAGTAGTTATTTTTTATTAGAGTAGTAGTTGTTGAAACATCAAGGGTTTTGAATAAATTTACTTTTATGATAAATTGGCCTCAAAGTGGTGCTATATATGAATTTAGTGAACACTTTTATTTGGAAAAGTTGTGTCCATATATAGATTAGCTACAATGATTCTAGCTAGATCATATATTTGACCAAAATTAGTTTCTAGTTAGAAATACTTAGATTCACTTGTGCTGATAAGTTGGCCAAAAGTGTGACGCAACTTTGTACTTTTACACACACAATTTGTTAACATAAATCGCCTTTAACATATTTTGAAGCCTCATTTTATATGTACAAATATTGATTTTTTTCTCACATAATTATTGTAAACCAATCAACACACACACACACACACACACATATTTCATTATTTATTCATCATATGCTCACACCTCACCCTCATAGGATCCCAATGATAAAAAATGGAAATGCTTTATGAAAAATTATGGAGGTCATTACAACATAAATGTCAAAATACTTATAGAGCATTGCAGAATATATAAAGTATCAAAATGTGTGACACAAAATAGAGGGTTGTGTAAGCCATTGCACATGCTAGCTAAGCCTTGGGAGGAAATTTTTCATGTATTTTGTCCTTGGATTACTATGCACATAGATAGGCAATGCTTCTAACTTTGTATTTGTTCAAACAGTTTTAAAAATGATACACTTTATTCCTTGTTAAAATTGAAATAATGCACCTAGGATTGTAGCCGAGTCTTCAAATAGATAGCATGATTGTATGGATTTCCATAGAGCATGACATAAAAGAAGGTTGTGAATTTTCTTGATCATTTCGAATGCACTATGTGGAAGGACTTGAGCATGTAACTTAATTACAATATTGTTGATCATTTGCATACTTGAATAGCCATATAAAGGTAGTCAATTATAGTTTTGGCAATCTATTTAGATGTTCTTTGGGGGGAAAATCCATGTAGTGTGACCTATGTTGGAGTAGGATGAGTTTTATAATAATTGAATGAATAGTTTGACATGGAAGACACTCTTGCAAGTGTTGTATGAGATATCTCTAAAGAGTGACATAGATATATTAAAAATTGGGGATGTTAAAAGCATATCAATGCATAGGTTGAAGATTTCATGCAACAAATGAAGGAGGTTCATATGTAAGTCAAGAAATATTTGGAATAAAGCAGAGCCAAGTATAACTCATACACAATGAAAGGTGTATAGAAATTATTTACTTGGAGGGAGAGTTATTCAAGGAACTTGAGGAAGGAAAGATTCATACATGAAATGTATAATAAGTTGATATACAAGAAAAAAATTCCTTACATATTTTAGCATAGATTATGAAAAATGTATATAAAATAGATACACACATCACCCATAATTAATGTCTTCGGTTTGTATTCCTATCATGCATAAAATATTGTTGATGACACATAGATGTAGGAAGTACTACTTTGGAGAGTATAGATAACAAATAAAGGAAATTACATATATTTTAGACACATGCATTACAAAAAAGACATGAAAATTGAGTACAAAAAATACCCTATTCATTGGAAGCGTAAAGGGTTAAAAGAAAACTTGTGCATTAATGAGGTAAAAGTAGGTTATCTTGGGTGGTTGAATCAACCTTTTGTGCATACCTAATTTTGAGCACAAAACTCAAAATATTCTCACTTGGGATTTTTAATGCAAGAGCATCTCAAGGGTTGTGGAATCTTGCATCACCAAAAAAAAAAAATTCTCACATCTTGTTTATCTATCTACTTGTTTTATGTTTTGTGCATAATTTTTATTTTCACATGTGTTGTGGTTTATTGTAGAAGCAATCCTACCTATATGCACATGAATATTTAATGGTAGGTTATGGTTGACTATAGAGCTTCACATGCAAGGTTTAAGTTGTGCATAGGTGGTTCTATCTTGGTGCAAATGATTCTAGAGTTCATGTACAAGACTAAGGCTTCACACAAATGATATTTGCACATGCATAATTGATTATGTTAATGATGTAAGAACATATTAGGAAATGACGATAAATAAAATATGGTTGGAAAGGGGTCTTCCCACAATAATGGGTCCCAAACTTGGGACATCCTAATTTTTGCTTGAAACCACATATTTTTAGAAAAACTAACGATTTAAGCCTTGAGGGATTCCATATAAAGATTTTTAATTGAATATGGTTAGATAAGACCCCCTTATATCAAACCCCCTTGGACTAGATACCCACAATGGAGTCTCCTTCGTACCTATCAAAACATTGGCAAAAAATACTCTTTCTTTACCTTTTGAGGGGTTAAATAAATCTATTAGAAATTATGTTTTGTAAGTATGTAGCTCTTATTATAAGCTTTCCAAAAAGTTTATTTTTTATTTTTTATTTTATTATTATATTTATATTTTATTTTTTGAGAATGTTATTTTTTCACTAAATATCAAGGTATTTTTTCACACATGCAGAAAAATAAAAAAATATAGGAAAAAAATTCTAAAAAGTATGTTTGCACTAGGTATTGATGTTCTTGTTTCATAAAAATAAATCAATACATACAAAACAAGTTATAAATGACGACATAAACCTATGTCTTGATTATAATTACTTTGACTTAAAAAATTAATTAAAAAAGCTATGAAATAAAAATCATTAAAAATATCCATGCACTAGATATTGATATTAAAAATCTATATCTTAAAATTATAATTTTATCCTTTCAATAAAAAAAGTTGTGTGACGACATAAACATCACTTTATAAAAAAGTTATTTTCTATAAAAATATGTTATTAAAAGTTACATAAAAAAATTCACAATTTATTTATATATATATATATTTTTAAATATGTTTAGAATCGACACAAAAATCCTCACAAGTCACGAGTTCACATCATCTCCAAATTATTAATGGTTTAGTTGCTATAGGTTTCAAAATGTAAATTTTTGTAAACAATGTTGATATTAATGTCCATCTTGGCCAAAAAGTGGAACACAGTATTGTGGGATGACCTGAGGACCTCCTCGAGATACTAAAGGTAGTCTGGGATCTTATCAACGATACTAAGGAGTAATGGTTCTTGTTGTTTTGTGTTTCTTTTTTTCTATTCTTTTAAATTTAAGCTCTACCTTGCGTGCCTATTCAATTTTTGCCCACATGTACCTTATGCTTTAAGTTTTTGGTGTGGCCTGCATGCCTTAGCTTTTTGGTGTTTGATCGGATGAGCTTGTAGTGCATTTTATTTTTGCTTCAACTATTTTATCTCGCATTGATGGGATTAGGGCCCTTACCCTACTTTTTTTTTTTATCAAAACCAATAAATAAAATGCATTATGAAATCAACCAATGATCGACAAGTATAATCCATGACAAGTTAGAACTTGTTCTTGTCTAGGGCATACTTGATTTTCATTCATGGAAGATCTATATTAATTTTCTTGATTTTATTTATAATTCATTAGATCAAGAAGATTAGAGGAGGTAAAGTCAAAGTGATAGATAAAAAGGTGAAATGCCAAAGGATGTCAATGATAAATTAGTTAGTAAGGATCTAATTGCAAGGGGTTAGCAAGATTAGCAAGTCCTAATAATTTAGAACTAACATGTTAGGGCATTCAACCTAAAAGAAAAAGGTTCTAATTTATTACATAGATAATCTTTGCATGTTTGTAATCTCCCAATCTATTACCTTTTTTCGGTTGTTCATTTGATTTGTTACCAATACTACATCACTTTAATAGACTAAAACATGAACTATGTGCTTGAGCTCAAAATTACACAAACGATCCTTAGATTCGAGGCCTTGAACTTCTACACAACCTTGATCTTAATACTTGTGGGGCACAAACTTATTGTGTTTGGGCTTCAAAAATTTGTTTGCCTATGTGTATTTGAATTGAGTGGTGCTTAAAAGAATTAGTAGGATCTACTATTAAGTAGGGGGATTTGTGAGCTATCTTGATTGTAGTTAAGCTTTGTTATGTTGATTCAACTTTATTTTAAAAACAAGATAAAAGACACGCCACACATAATGTAAATACCTAAGTATATATCATGATGTATGTTGATATAATGATTGGTCTATATGCTTTATTTATTGATTTCAATAGGACTATATAATGGTAATTAGATTATCTAAAATGGCTTGGAGCTTTGTCCTTTTTCTATAACACCTTAGAATTCAAGAACCTTTTGTACATGAATTAGTGGATAATGACTAATTGAAGTCAAGTCATATTAGACCAATTGAAGGTCAAGGCCAAATTTACAACCTTATCTAAAATCAAGGCACCCATAAAACAAGGAACAAGAATTTTGAAAACTAGATAGATCCATTGACTAATAGAAACTCAACTTCAATTTAGATGCTAACTAAATGCCAACTCTTGCACGAAAATACTCTAATTGAATGCTAAACTGTTACAAAGAATAAAGATCAAATAAGTCCAAAATAAGTAGGTCAAAGCAAGTCCAAAATAAGTAGGTCAAAGATGCTAGTCTTAGGCTCGGGGAGTGTATAATTGCAAGCAGTTTACATTTAATTATGGCTAAGACACAAACGACTTACGTTTGAGATGCCCCTTCCAGTTGGCACATGTGATTGGTGTATATTGAGGCAGAGATAGGTTTTTTCCTATGTTTTTTTTGGCTTTGCAGGAAACACTTTATGCTATTTACTGCGATGATTTCCCAACCTCAGACTCTTAGTAACAGCCAGCGTGACTCTTCCTCCTGCAATTCTCCTTATAGAGGAAATGTCTTATATCAGCTGGCTTCAAAATAACCTTCGTTTGTATTCCAATTTGAAAAATAAATATGGTTCGTCTTCACAAACTCCCCTATCACGATCTGCAATTGCTTGCGATCTAAATCTCAAACAAGAATAGCGAAATGGTTCCAAAAAAAGGTAAGTCAAGTTTCGGATGCACGAAAATATGCATGGCTAAACAGAAAAGTTATAACCATGCCTGGACATGTAACTATCCCAAAATGTCCACATGCCATATTGTTTTTAGTTTGAAACTATTATCATTTGTGTAGGGTGGAGGAAAGAGGCAATTCTCTTTCAGGTAAGGGATTAAATTTGACTAGCCCTCAACTAGTATTGTCTCAAAAAGAACTGGCTTCTTTCTGTCAAGATTTGACATTGTATTTAGATGGATTGATGGTAATTCTCCACGATTGATGTTCAGAAATTTCTAGTCTATTTACTCTTCCAACTATCTCTAAATATGATTTGATTCAGGTTGACAAGCATACCTTCTTAAAGTCTGTGATTTGGGTGACAAGCAACCCAATCATCAATGAAGTTCCAAAAGGAGGGGTCAAATTATCTATTGTAAAGTTGGATGGATCTGGGAGGTCTTTTGACATAGATCAATGAATGCTGAGATCGATAGAAGGTCAACATAAATAAATATTTTGGCCCTTGGTAGTTACATTAAGGGGTCAACACACTGCGAAAAAAAATAGTACTTCAACAAATGTCAACTAAAGAATACATAAAGCTACATGTTATTGAATTTGGGTTTCAAAAGACATTCCTATTTGTAAAACACTGGAGACGGCCTCTTAGCTTTAACGAATAATGGATATCATCTTATTAGTTCTACTAACAACCTTCTATACATTATTACACATCCCTTATAGATGCAATCTACAATATCAAATGTTCAACTTGATATAATATAAAGGAAACATGAAAATCAAGAGAATGAAACTTACAAGGAACACGAATGTAACCTAGGAAATCTTAAAGGGTGAAAAGTTGAAAACTCTTACAAAAGGGACCATTTTTCTTATCATTGCACTATTTTAGTCAATTATATAGATGTTACAGTGCCTACAAGGTGAATTGGAGCCATTACAATGTGTACAAACTCCTCCAATCTGACTATGAAACCCTATAACTCAAAAAACTCTCACACTTAGAATCACACTTTGAACATGAAAATGGGTCACATGAAAAGCCAACTCCTCTCCATTTGTGTTTTTACACTGTATGACACTCCTCTAATCTCCCGTGACACCAAAATGGAAGATCAAAAGGGTCGATTCAAATGCTAAAACCCTTCAAATACCACTCACCATCTTGACAAAAGTAAATTCGCCGCTTCTACCAAAGAGATGTTTGCACATTCACCAGGGCATTTGCATTTTTGATGTGGTATATGGTGCTTTAAATATTTGTGACAAGTGGTAAATTTATCATTCTTGGTTTTCCACTTAGAGTAGAAGGCTACAACTTGTTTTGGAGACTTTTGAGACGCTTTAGATCACCTCAAAACACCCCCTTATATGTTTGTAGCCTTGATTGTATCATAACACAATGGTTTTTATGTTGATTTATCTTTCCAAATCGCTAGTCACCTTCTTGATTGAAGTGGTTCTCCTTGTCCTTGCTGGTCTAGCTAACTTTGACCCAATTTTTGGATCAAGAAGTCAAACTGCAGAATAAGAATTAAATAAAAAAGAAGATAAAGGGTATTTTAAGCTTGAATAGCATAATAATTAAAATAATTAGAAAATACTCTTAAGTGTTGAAGGTGCATTAAGGTTGGTCTAGTAGGCTGAAGGATAAAACATATAGCATCCAACCAATATAGAGAAGGAAAATGTAAATGCAAATAGCCTATCAATTAACTTTTCACATCTTTAAATGATATAAAACATGAACTGTATTGGTAGTTTAATACTACCTTGGAGTCTTGAGTCCATAAGGGAAACCAAAGTGACATGCAAAACACTTTTGATGGTATTTAAGGGGGGTTTTCTCTTTACCCCCCTCCTTAGAATTTACCACTTTATTGTATACAAAACAATAAAAAGTTCAAGTTACATATGTAATTTAACACAAGGAACAAGAGATAAGTTCTTTTTGTTTTATCTCTCGAGGATCAAGTGGTCACTTTTCACATCTCTTTTGAGTGATAAAAAATGAATTGTACAAGTAATTTATCACTACCTTGAAATCCTAAGTGCATAAGAGAAACCAAAGTGATGCAAAACACTTTTGAGGGTCTCTTTAAAGGGGCTTTCTCTTTATCCCCCTCCTCAACAGTTACCACTTGATTGTATACAAAACAACAAAAAAATCAAGTTACATCTCCAAAATAGAAGGAATAAGAGATAAGTTTCTTTTGTTCCATCTCTTAGGCATGATCCAAAGCCTTGACTTGGTCCATATCCTTACATGAGAACTCCATGACTAGCAACAAAAAGAAAACCAATTTTAACTCCATGATAAGTTCTCTTGAGCATCACTAAGATGCAATGAGTGCTAAGTGGACCATTCATTATCATGAGAGATGGGTTCTTGTGAACCACTACTCATGAAACATGGGTCAATGAGTTTGACTCGTAAAACTACACAATTGAATCCTGATAGCAACAGTTACCACTTGATTGTATACAAAACAACAACAAAATCAAATTACATCTCCAAAATAGAAGGAATAAGAGATAAGTTCCTTTTGTTTCATCTCTTAGGCATGATCCAAAACCTTGACTTGGTCCAATCCTTACATGAGAACTCCATGATTAGCAACAAAAAGAAAATCAATTTTAACTTCATGATAAGTTCTCTTGAGCATCACTTAGATGCAATGAATGCTAAATGGACCATTCATTATCATGAGAGATGGGTTCTTGTGAACCACTACTCATGAAACATGAGCCAATGAGTTTGACTCGTAAAACTACATAGTTGAATCCTAATAGCAATATCACAATTTGACACATTGTGGAAAATACCTCCTACTTATCAATCAATTTTAACTCCAATTGATACAAAAGATGCTAGCACATTACATAGCCAAATGACATCTCCATTGCAACAAGGAGAATGGAGTTCACCTTTGCTACCACCTCTACATGATCCTTGCCATCTCAACCATAATGCACCATACAATCTTCAAATGGCTCATGAAATGGCCTACAATGAAGATAGTATTTTGAAGATCATAACAATTACATAGGAAGTTCCGTTAGTGGGGAAATCTTGACCAACATCTCACTATCTTAACTCTCTAGGGATCACACGTAAAGAAGGCTAACTTGCATCGAATAATAAGAATACATACATTTAGATAGACAGAAAATTTGCAAGCTACTAATTGTACTATTGATACCCCTAGCAGTTTGGACTTGGCAAACCACTCTCACAGAGCGTCATTGCAAGAAAATTCAAACGCTTTTGAATATGTAACTCATGAAGCTGTTGGATTACGATATGTTTTCCTACAGTATGAAAAAGTAAACTCTACGCTTATGAGCTTTCACATCTTCATTTATAACACTAAGCATCAAGATGCGATCTACTCCTGTCTAAAACCTGCTTGTCCTTTTGCTTGAAGTTTTTAGGAACTAACAAATCTGGAAATCAAATTTTCTAGTACTGCAGCATTGCAGTGCAATTGTTTATTCTCAAACTTCCCATTAAAGAATCGAAGTTTTTGAAATTTAGCCCCTTTGAAATGTTAAGAGCAACGGCTAGTGGGACCTGGAGAAAAGTGCAGAAGAATATAAAAAAGTCAAAACCTTTTAGGACGAAAAGAAACCATTCTCGCATTTTTTCAAAAGCAATGCGGTGCCTGTTAAAATAAAATCTGCAGTGATAATGTTAATGGCAATAACCATCATTTCATCAGTTGGAGCGGTGGGAGATCTACGTACTCAATGGGGTTAAAAGTTGTGGGTGAGGAACAATGTGCCGTCCCAAGACTGAGAAGGGAGGATTACACCCACGTTCAACATTGCAAAGTTTTCTCCAACTGGGCGGTATGCCTCCTCTCTCTCCTTGGATCTGTACGTCATTATTTTGGGAAAAAAGTAGATATTTTCGAGTGCCATTTTTTCCAATGGAAATCCCATTTCATTTACTGTCCAATCTCTGTGTCTCTCTCTCAGAAAATATAAAATTTGATCGTTCAAACCCTTTTTACGAAAAAGAGTTCTGTGCCAGTGTCATCAAATCCACTTTATTAGCTTGAAAACAGGCTTTCTTTTTCTCCGTCAAAGTTTATGTATGCCATTACATGAATAAATTGAGATTTATACTATACAGAGGCTATCCGGACTTTGTCCCATTGATTCCGTTGCAAACAAAGTGGATAAATGTTCCCTTGGCAACTATGTTGTCAGAAACGCAACCAGTAGCCCTCCATTCACGCTTTAAGGGTTCGCAACTCCAAACCAGTTGCAAATGGCTATCTCTTGACAGCTTTAATATTTATAATATTTTGTGTTTAATTTTTTTTTTTTGTATTTTTTCACATATGCAACATTAAACATTTTGTATTTACTGATATAAATAAATACATTATATATAGTTTGATTGCTTTTTATTGATATCGATGGCAAATATAAACTATATGGGGTGGTGGTGGTTGTTATCAATTTCTTGTTTCTGATAGCATAGCTTGGAAACACATTACAACAGTCAGTTCAGCTAAGGATAATAGACCTATGTTTTTTTTATTCTGAGCTGATGAGCCTTTGGGGTTAAATACAATCCCAAGCTTCTAGTACCAAAAGTAAAGCCACTGTGTAATCATTCCAACAAAAGAATCATCGACATTATCTCTCTATTAGACCGAGGATTTTTCACAGGAAGTCATATTTTTGTAGCTTCTATACATTTTATCAAGAGAATCTTTGCCAAAATTATTCCTCTTACTCCAGTCTAATAAAGTGCACGAGTGTCATCAACAAGGACCCCGACTCTCCACTGGATAACAGAGCACTTTCTCTACTTTGAAGGAAAGAAGGTTCCTATGCACCCGCCCGTCTCCTTTCTGTAATGGGATTTTAGATCTCTAATGTGATCCACGTACTATTATTTTTAGGGATTGGTTTGGCGTTGCATGGTAACAGTAGGTAACATTGTGTGACGACCAATTAATAAGATAAACATTGCCAAACACTGCATCATTCCTCCTTTCTAGATATTAGAAGAGAACTACGTTGAGCATCCACCTATTTTTAATTTTCTAATATATATAGTACAGATCAGACAAATACTAAGCTCAAGTCAAGGACACTAAAGAGTCTCAGTCTGTAATGCACTGCTAAAACAAACTTTTTAAGTTAACCAGTCTAATTATCAAACTGATCCAAAACAGTTTATATGACTATTCAAAAGATCTCTAATCAAAATAAATCAGAGCGAAGTCAACAGACTAGTCATCAATGCTCTATACAAGGTCCTTGTATCAGGTACGCTTCAACTATTGTTTGGGATTACTACAGAAGCATCAACATGTTTCACATTCTGATCAGGCACCAAGCTATGATGGCAAACGGCACATGTATATTCTTATCATCAGAAACTGGAGGAAGCATCTGAGAGTTTTGGAAAGCTGTAACGGAAAAATCATGTCCATCTCTCTGAATTGTAAATCAATTCCAGGCCTGCCATTTACCACTCTTAGGCACATGTTTATTTCACAAATCAAGCTCTAATTAACTACAGCTAGCAGCAATAAAATGAAGTGCATTCACTCATTTTCATAACTGTTCTGGACTGTTACAGATAAATTATCCAATAAAAAGAACATATGCTCAATTAAAGTAATTTATGGTAAGAGATTTGCCATGGTTGAGCCTATAGGGTTTACTTTTGTGGCACCACATATAGGTAAAGATGATAGATATAATTTTTGATGTGAAGGCTTCCATTCTAGGCTTGGGTATCCTGCATCTAATCACTAATCGTGGGATTCCTGGCCTCATCCAATAAGATTGATGCCACAATAGTATATAATATCCCAAATGAAAGAGGCATGTTATAAGTAAAGTCCTTCCATTGTGCAATTAAAGGGCAGGGAGTGCAATTGACAACTTCTGAAGGAGGTTATTAAGAATCAAGCCTCTTAACAATCCTATTTGGAATAGAAAGTGTGGATCTGATTTATGCATCTAATGATGTAATTGGCCTTGCAACTAGAAGATAGTGTTAAGCCATTTTTTATGAAATCTGAAAGTAATAAACCAGGGAACTTTGTTGTCATGCTATTTGAGAAGAGTTGATCAAATAGGACATTGGTTGGTAGATTGGCCTATTGTGTTCTTTTTCAATCCTAGGTTAACCCTGGTTTGGTGGGATTTAGGTCATCAATGGCTGAGTGATTATTACTTCTCTCTATAATATGTCTGTTTAATATATGGTTTCTAGTTACTTACATGCTTCATTATCATCAATGGCCATAAGAATACATGTTGCAAAGTTAGCAATGCATTGAAGGAGTATGGCAATTCTTCCTAGTCTATAACAACCCACTCTACTTTTTTTGAAAATTTTGCAATGTTGAAATGCTTATGCAATGTCTTCAACGCTTTCTAATTACCAAGATCTCAGAGTGGGCAAGGTGAGAGCATACAGTGCTTCCAACTACACATCTATTCTAAATGATATGGCGACAAGCCAACCAGAATATATAGGTGGCAAAGCCAGCCTAATCATCACCTCTTCGGTGGATTGTGTAAAATGCAATGCAAACCACTTTATGATGCCAGTTTGTTCAATGTCAAAACAGGTTGAAACAACATGTTATAATAATTGGTGGTAAACCATCCAATTTTACAATATGAAATGCATACAAATGATAACACTTAGGTGGTTTAACCATCCAAAGTTTACAAAATAGATATGAATGCATACCAGTGTTACAAAAATTGTCAGAACTTGCCTAGACTTGGCAAGTCCCGAGGCGAGTGGACCTAGATGAGTTTGGGAGAATCGTCAACCAAGGACTTGCCAGACTCGTCGAGTCTAGGTGAGTCCCAATGGGGAGACTCAGCCATGCTAAGTGGAAGGAAAAGTAAAAACAAAAAAAAAACAATTCACTTAATTTTTTTTTTCTTATATTTGTCTCCTACACCCTAAAAACAACTTCTTTTCATTTTCAAGCCAAAGGAGAAGGAAAACAGAGAGTTTTGAGCAAAAAATGGATTGCATTGAAGGGAAACTAGCAAGGATATTGAGCAAAAATCGATGGTTGAATCACATTTGGGCAAGTTTGTAGCTACGTTTGGTGCATCTAGAGGAGTCTACAAAGTATTGGAAAGAGCTCACCATTGATTTCAAGCAAGATTTAAGAGGCAAGTTTGTATTTTGAAGGTTTTATTTTGTTCTTTTAACAAAAAATTTATTCTCTTTTACATTTTTTTTGAATTTTGTTGTAGTGGACCAAAGAAAAAACCCTAGGTGTGTTTAATTTTTTTGTTGAACAAACACTAGGTATTTTTGTAAAAAGTTTATTTTTGTAGTTGCCAACCCTAATTTTTTTTATGTTAGTTTAATTATAAACCATAAATATTAATTTTTTTCTATTTATGTGTTATTGCAGCATTCTTTAGATTTATAAATTGTCTTTATCACAATGTCTTGAACTCCAGTTAGAAGGGACCCTTGTTCGAAACATGCCATTGTTACCCCTGGGCAAAAGAAAGGAGAGGTAATTTTCTTTCATTGCAACTATGCTTGGAGGAGGCATTAGCATATTAAAATACCATCTTGCACATATACGAGGACGAGATGCTAATCCATGCCCAAAAGTGCCCGTTGAGGTTATGCATGAAGTGCAAGTTCAATTAGAAACATTTGAGCAGAAAAAATAACTTAAAAAGAGGCAAAGGGAGGAGATGGTAGCCATTGGTGGAATTGTAGAGTCTTCTTCTTCCATTCCTCCATTTCGTCCATCTTCGGGTGTTGGTAGTGGTAGTGACAATGTTAGTACTGGGCCTATAGTTCATGCATTTAGGTTGGATTCATATAATTTTCCATGCACTAGTTCGGGTTCCCAACCATCACTTGAGAGCATGGGTCGGAACAAAGATAAACATGATGCAGCTAAAAGTGCAATTGGAGACTCTTGGTTCTATTATGACATTTCATTCCACACAGCTAGGTAATTCTATTTTGTTTGTTTGTTTTAAACTATATAGCTTGATTCTTTGTCTCTTGAATTTTTATATTTAGAGGTATGTCGAATTCAAATTTGAACTATCCATTTTAAAATACTTATTTTATTTAATTAATTTGTGTTAGGTCTCCTTATTAGCAAAACATGGTTGATACCATTACTATTTGCAAGGTGGGGTTCAAAGCCCCTAATGATGAGGAGATAAAAGGTCCCATTTTGTCACAAAAGGTGGCTAATGTGAAAGCCACAATAGAGGAGCAGCGAAAGATATGGAGGAGGAAGAGTTGCACCATATGACTGATGGTTGGATGAATAGAAGAAATAGAACATTGCTCAATTTTCTTGTTTCTTCCTCAGGTGATTTTACTTCTTGAAATGTGTTGATTTAGTGATTAAGATTTCTAATTCATGCTTTATTGAATCATTGATTTTGTTTCTTTCTCAAGTAGCATAGTGTTCATGAAATCTATTGATGATGCATTGAGGAACACCAAAAATGTTGAATTCCTTTATGAATCTTTGGAGGGAGTCTTGGCTAAGGCAGGTGAGGAGAATGTGGTGCAAGTAGTTATAGAAATGTAGCAAATTATGTTGTTGTAGATAGACTACTGACGGATAGACACCCATCATTATTTTGGACTCCTTGTGCTGCTCATTACCTTGACATCATATTGGAGGATCTTGGCAAGATTGCATGGATCAAAGCATGTGTAGAGATAACAAAAAAATATTTGTAAATTCATGTACAATCACACATGGGTCCTCAATCTAATGAGGCAATTCACAAGGCAAAAGGAGTTGGCTCATCTTGGAATAATCCGATTTGCAGCCAATTTCATCACATTACAATCCTTGCTACAGTCAAATGGAGCTTTGAGGCACATGTTAGTTAGTGAGGAGTGGAATTCCTGTAAAGACACACCCCCTAGTTTGGAATGATATTTTTTTGTTTATTCAGTTTGACATTTGACATTTTGTCAAGTTGTTTGCAGGATACTAAATTGAGCTGATTTGAGGGATGAGTTTGCAAGCTATTTGTTTTGAGTGTTGCAATGGTTTGATGATTACATAACATTGAAATAAGACTCAACAAACATCAACTTCATTCAATGCATTTATAGGAAATCATCCAATACATGGGAAGTGCTCACAACATTTACTTTTCTGAATGTAAACGACATGTATATGTGCATATTGCAGTCCACTTAATGCACAATTCTATATAGGAAGATACCACAAGACATGCACAAGTTCAAACCTTGGCATATATATATATATGTATATAATTTTAACACATGAGAGCTTCCACTAAATATGATCAAACACTTATATTTATCCAATGCATCAATAGAATTAATGGTATTCACCACAGCCAACATTTGATAAATAGAATTAGTTTGTCATAACCATTAATGTTTCAGACATGTAAATACAATGGCCCACCTTGTACATGGAATACAAAATAATAATAATTTGTCCTAACCTCTAAAATACCCGAACTCCTTCAAGAGGGATGGCGATTATTTATAATATGTTGCCCATTTGTCATGACTTCAGTCGATGATGTGGCTAAAGGGTAAGCGCCTAGCAAATTAAACACAAGTTGGCAAATGATAGAAGACCCCTGATAGCATAACCTTGATAGTCCTTCCCTGCGAGTATATTTCCAACCAACGCTTATTCAACAATATTGCTAGAGTGGCAATAGGGACAAAGAAGGCCCAACAAGTTCAAATACTCATGGTTGTGCCATGTAAAGGAAGCCCGATACTTGCATAGAATTAATTCAGCGGCGTGTTGTACCCCAAATTAAAACTTTTGCTACACTTAGGCATTTTGAAAAAATGGTCAAAAGTCTTGTTAAAATTGTAAAAGAATGTCAAAATTGGGAATTTGCATGTCTTGCATGAGGTCAAAAAATCAAAATTTTCAAAATCTGACGATCTGGGTTTGCTCAGAGAGACCAAGTCTACAAAACCTAGATTTCAGTTTTTTGGCCCTAAATTTTAGGAAAAGTTTTATTTTTAGAAACTTTCTAAAAATAGATTTTTTTCTGGGTTTTTTTGGGTTTCTCCTCTAATGGATGTTGGCAAAATTTTCTAAAAATAGAAACTTTGGCTTCTAGGGTTCAAACTGATTTTGATTGGCTTAAAATACTTCCTCATTAGGTTGGTACAGTCAAAATCATCAAAAAATCAGTTTTGCCCTGGTGGGTCTATTCTGCTTTTTCAGGAGCTCCAAGGTCATTAATGGAGGTTGCTCGACTGCTAGGTGTCAGATTTGAAGTCTCAAGCACTACACAGATCAAGAAACTACAACAGTGAGCACGAGGAACGAGGAGAAAGTTGAAAATTTGCACAATAAAGACTAACATTGCCAAGTAAAGGCACCCTGCTAGCTAGGGGGGCCTAGTTTTTCACGAGGGCGAATGATGGAATTAGGGTTTTCTTGTCTTAGGACACCCTGTTTAGAATCTTCTCAGCTTCATAGTGAATCCATCGACACGGTCATTAGATCAACCAGTCAGCCAAAATCTCAGATTGATCGGAGGAGTCTTGACAGAGTAGCAGAATGCAAACCATGAAAATATCATAAAATAATCTATCTGGGAATTCTAGGCGCCCCAACTAGCCAGGGGCGCCCAGCCTTTTGGAAGACCTAATTTAGCAGTTAGAGTTTGCAAATATATTCATTGTCTTTAGGATTTTGCTAGCTTCGCAGTGGATATCTCGGCAAATTCATCAGATCATTCAATCACCTGTAGTTTCAGATCGAATGGAGGGCATAACATGAGGTTTCAATTCTGAAGGTTGAAAATCAAGCAAAAATGACTAAGTCTGGTAAGCTTGGGCGCCCCAGGTAGCCAGGGGTGCCCAAGAATTTGAGCATCTAGAAGGTAGAATTAAGGTTATGAAGAGCACAAAAGATTTACTGAGAGGGGGGGTGAATCAGTAAATCAAACCAAACTTTCAATTCTTAATCTTTTCAAACTTATTACAGTCAACTTCTGATATGACTCAATGAGAACAAGTTGACACCTCTTTATTGAAAACGATTTAAATGACTTTTTACAAATGGAAGTAGGCACCAACCTACAAGGAACACCAACTCCTTTACAATTTTAGTAGGCACCAACCTACAAGGAGCACCAACCCCTGATGCAAGGCACCAACCTTCACTTGATGGATGAAGGTAAATGACTTCAATCAGATCTGCACTCTCCCAATCCCCAAATCTGCCTTTGTGATGAAAAATCTCACACTCATCCCACACAAGAAGATGGGTTTCTGATTTGAATCACCTAAAACTTCACAACCACACTACAACTTTGATTTGGATATCTCATATGTATGTTGTTCAATGGTTGCACACCTTTTTATGAAAAATTACATCTGTTCTTGTACTTTTGATCTGCCTCTTCACAACTAAATCGAATTTCTGATTTTATCTTCCTTTTATTACTTCATTAATGTTAATTGAATGTGTGATAATATAACATATACCAATTCAGCCTTCAAACGGACGAATACACCACTTCAAAAAAAACTTCGATCCCTTTAGTGAGACGTGTCATCTATATGCAGGATTTCCCAGACCGACACAACTCTTTACAAAATGATTTTCCAACTCGTCCAAAAAGGCGTTCAAGATGAGAAAATACGTGTCCTTTTATAGAGACATTCTTCTTCATGCCACCCGATGACTCTTCACTAATCGACATTTTAATTGTGACATCTTAAACTGTTGATTTGTGAAGTACCTCTTCGTTTAATGGAGACAAATCGATTTATATTCTTTGTTTAGTTAGATCTGAAGACTAACATAAGGACGTACTTCTTTATTCGATATCTCCTTTAGTCGCACCAATTCTCTTTAGTTAAGACGTTTCTCTTGATTAACAAAGACGTGTCTATTATTTTCTCTTTAATAAAGACGTGTCTGTTTGTTAACAACAGTTGTATTGTAACGTCCTCATTTAACAAAATAGATTTGTTATCTTAATATAGTCGCACTTGTTATTACCATCGTGCTTGTCAATGTAAAGATGGTCTTAATTGTACTTCTAAGGATTTTAATTTGTGATACTCAATTTTGATCTGTAGCCATTTACTTCATACAGATTTCAATCTGTAGATAATATAAAATTCAAGCTAACTCTGGCAACAATGGCACAACAATTTTGCTTAACAAATAAAAGTTAAACAAATAATGAGCCTAAGGCTCTTATTTATAGAAAATCAAAGGAGTAGGCAACCCTAAAATCTCCTTGAGTTAACAAACAGTTCTTGCCAATCAGCAAGATTTATTCTTATGTCTAAAAGTAGGTGAGCAAGTAGTTAACTAGAAATCTACTTTAGTTAACTGCAACTAAACAAAAGTCAAACTGAAAGTCTACCTCAGTTGACTGACACCTAACTAAAAGTGAACTTAAATTACAAATGTGTCTCCAAATAGACATCCACCTTTAAAGGAGATCTGAGATCCACAAATCGTGGGAGTCAATTAGACATCTTAGATCAGTGGGATCTGACATGCATGATTTGTGGAGATCTGGAGTCAACTTGGAAAGGGGCATCAAGTTGACTTCAATCATATTTAATGCTATTTGGAGGGTAGGACGTCCTTCCTTGGTGCTTTACACCTCTTCACCACTGGTCAACAAAGTCTCTATCCAGTCATTGACCTCTTTGGCCCCAAGGCAATTAATGCTTTTCAAGGTGACTATGTGGCATCTAAGCATTTCTTCACTCGTCGCAAGTTGCTGCTGATAGTTTATGCATTGGGCAGCTACTTCATCTAACTGGATAGACATGGCTGCAATTTTGGCTAATTTGCAACCATTGGGATCTTCAAGGAATGAAGATCGGATGACATCTTGGAACCGTGTCTGTACCGTTTCAAGCTCAACATATTCCCCTCCTCGCTGATATTCTAACTCAGGGAAGGATATTACCAACGTTCTTGCGAAGTTGATAATATTGGCGACAAAGTGTCTATAGTCAATCAGCTCCACTGAATTGGCATCGTAGGCTCTCACCTTGTATGCCAATTGTTCTTTCCACTCAAAGAGATGGTGTTTGTTCTCAATGGTTGTAACTAATTGGTATGCTTGTTGTAGATCAGCAACTATCGCCTCCTCTCTTGGCCTCTCTTGAGATGCCTTTACATTTGACTGCTGGATTTCTGATCGAAGACCATGTGCTTGTCTCTCAGCTGATATGTTTCTGCTAATACACACCGTCCTCTAATGACAAACTCATCCACTTGACGTCTCAAGTGTTCGCCGTATGTGATCAACTGATGATGGTTTCTTTCACCTGGGAGATCCAATAGTCCTTGAGGCAAGGTTGAGGAGTTGGGAGTGCCATGCATCAAACTAGAAATGTAGAGTTTAAGTTGACGGTTTTCAGCCTTCAAGGCTGCTTTGTCTTGTCCATCCTTCGTCATCCTTTTTTTGACGCTCGCTGAGGCGATTCCGAGAAGGTCTGCCTCCACCTGTTAAGTGGTCTTTCCAAGGTTCACCTTTGAAAGCGTGAAATCCTCAACCGTCACATTATGTATGTCTTTATCTTCAGGCGGGGCAGCAGTCTCTATAACAACCTCGTTCTCTGCATTCCTCTCTACATGTGTCTGCTTCTTCAACTTCTTTGCCGGCATGTCTTGTGGGACATGGTGGAATTCAGAGAAGTCAAGTTGATAAGAAGGTCTCTCCCTTTTCCTTCCAAGTGAGCTTTCCAGCCAAATAGAATCTCGGCTAGCATTGCTGGGAGGAGGAACATAGGCCCCCTGAATGCTGGAAGAACGAGACTGTGCCGTGGCAATGTCTCGTGGTGGCAAGTCCAAATCAATGGGACTTTGCGACCTCTGTGATGGTGGTGAAGCCGGTGGCTCTATTTCTATTACAGGCACCGCTTCTGCTGCAACTTCTTCTACAATGGATTCCATCTCTGCAACGTTCTCAACTATTTCAGGTAAATTAGTGGCTGTCTCCACCTGTACCTCTTGCTAGCTTGTGCTAGCAATTCCTCTTCTTCCCCATGTGCTCCCTGACATTCGCATTCCTTCTGGAAGAATGCTCATCTTCTTCTGTTTGGGTTTCTTCCTAGACGAGGAAGGTAGTGTAGACTGAACCGTTGGCAGCTTTAATCGGGGAAGTACTACCTTCCTTGTCCTTTTACTGTCAGGGTAGAGTTGACTGTGTCGAACTACTCTACCCATTCTTTCCTCGATAGACGTACTCTCTTTTGCGTACCGGTCTACTTTGCCGAGTGGTTGTGCATCTACTTGACCTGTGAAGAAGGAAGAAAGAATGACCTCTTCTTCATCATTAGATAAGCCCTCGATGTCCTCTGACATGAATTCTACAATCTGCGAGAGCTTGAATCTGCTGTAGTTCCTTCTTCTCACTTCGAACTCATCCTCGCAGTTGACCCAAAAATCCTCCATGAAAGGTTCATGTGATGATCTTTGTTCGAGATGTGCTGCGAAGATTCCTCTGGGATCATATGATGACCTCCTGTCAATGAGGTACTTGAGATTAAATCTCACTATTTCCTGGCTTATCAACCTAGCATCGGTTGTAGTCCTGCATCTGTAGAATCCCATCTGAAAAGGAAAGTTTGCAGCAGACTTCTTCTTTACGCGAAGGTAAGAGTGAACCTCGGCTAACTGCCTTAGGAATTCCATGAACACTACCCTATCTGAGGGGTAGCGTGGCATCATGGTGGGGTGGCCATTGTAGCCATACACGCGCATGTAGGTGAAAGTGGGGAATTGGATGAACCAATCCACCCAGTCCACCATTGTTGCCTTAGCTGCTGGTGAAATACGGACGTGCATCTCATGGTCTAGCTCACGCACGGTGTGCATAGTGAAAAGGTCGTTCATCTTCTTGAAGTGTCTTTCCGCTAGAGTGAACTCAAGACGAGGAAAGTATTCTTGGACCTTTTGCACACCCAGGGTTCCCACAGTGTTTAGTGTTCTGAAATCGCCTTGGAAGGCTATCAATTATACCAGGTAGGAACATGTGGAAACAGTGCTCTTCTAGAAACCTGGTAAATTGTTGGTGGAGTGTGTCACCGATCAGAGAGGCCCAGTCGTAATGTTCTTTCCTGTTGATTATTTTGCCAATAATATAGAACATCCATGGCTGGAAGGATTTTCCCTCTTCTTGTCCAGTGACTCTGCTGAGTAGAGTGATTAACACTCCATACTCATCTTTGAATTCTCCTCGCCCGACCAATTTGGGCAAGTTGGTTCTCTTCGTTTTTAACCAATGTTCAGCCATTATAAGTGAACACTCATCCCTTGAAGCCTCGAATGCCTTTTCGCATTCAGTCACAGAAACGACCTTCCTGGTACGACATGGTGGAATTGCAAAACATATCTCTATGTCCTTCGGCTTTAAGCTACAAATCACCTTTCCGTCCACCGACAGGATTTCTCTTGTAGTAGGGTTGTAATGCTTCGTGCAAGCAGTTACAAGCTCCATGTTCTGTAAGGTGATCAAAATGGATGCAGCTTGGAATAAACCGAATTCTTCAATGTTTTGCAATGTAATTTGGTTCATGCCCTCCAAGTCCTCATAACTGACCTCTGGATTTTTCTGCCATAAGTCTGTGTCAGTCGTTTTCAGATAATCATGGTATAAGACCGTCTTGGTCTTGTATTGTACTTGGGAGTACTGCATTCTGAAAACCTTGAAGATTGACTGTGCACACGATGCCGTTCAGACAACTTTTCTGGAATTGCAAAAAATAGCCTCGCCGAGGGTAATTTTTACGAAAAATTCTGAGACATGGGTTTTGTTGAGAATGATTTTCTAAACAAACCCAGGTCGTGAAAAATTCGGAAAAACGAGTTTTTCTTTGACATGCAAGAGCCCTTCGGTGGTAAAGGCAATGGGGCACCAGAAAGTGATTTTTCTCGGAAAAATCCAACACATGGGTTTTGTTCGCGCTTTAGAGCTAAACAAACCCAGTTTGTCTGTTTTTTAAAATTATGACTTTTTTCGGAAACCCTAAAAAATAGGGGCAGCAGGGCTACTTTTTTTGGAAAAATCTAACATGTGGGTTTTGTTGAAAAAGCTATGCTGATCACACCCAGTTGGCCAGATCTATGATTATTTGTTGTTTCCTGTGACATGCAAAGAAATAGAGACAAAAATAGAGGAAGTAGATAGAAGATGGATTGGAAGTTATAAATTGCCACTTTGCAATAATGTGCCTCTGGAAACAATCTTCAGGGAAGAATACTTTTACTGCCACTGATCTTCAAAAATATTGAAGATCCGTCCAAACCTCTGCCAGATCTTGAAAACATGTTCTTGGGAGCTATTTGTTGTTTTATCCTTCAACCTGCAAAAGAATAATGAAGAATGGGACGCCTAGCAAGAATATATGGTGATTAGGGTTGAGATCCACCAAGTATGGAAGACAACTCATGATTTAGGTCTGATTTGGAGTTCCAAAAGGTGATTTCCACTGATTGTGGAGTGTTTGGCCTCTTTTTGGCTCCAAATTTGCTAACTCAAGTCAACATCTTTTCTTTGACTTCTTTTAGGTGTCCATCCTTGAAGTTGATCATTTTTTGTCCATTTTGCAAGTTGAAGTGCCTCCGTTTGATTTTTGATTCAGGTTACTCAGTTGATCTTTGGCAGTGGCTGGCAGTTTTGTTGTTGAGGTGGGATCAACTTGACAAGATATGCTTGGGAGGGATTAACTCAAAAAACTGAGTTTAGGCCTCCAGAAAGAAGGGCGCCTTTCCTTGAGAGGGGCGCTTTTGACAATGCCTTAGTCAATTTTCATTGACTGTTCTTCATTTTGACCTTTTTAGACCCTCTTGCTTTGATCTGACGTTCTCGATGCTTAGATGAATCAAATGACTCTACTTGACGATGCATCGAGTAGCCAGCTCGGTTTTGCTCAAGATGACTGACTTCTCAGTTGAAGATGGCAAGTTTTGGTCCTTCTAACTTAAGGGTGCCCCTGGCCAGCAGGGGCGCTTTTAGCTTTTGCTTGGTTTTATCTTGGTTGTGAACTGCTTGACTTTGACCTCCTCCATCAGATGATTGATTTGTCGGAAGTTCTTGCTGATAGTCTTATTGACGAGACTGGTCATAGCTGAGAAAGTCATCCTGGGAGGCAGTGAAGATTCTGGCTGAATCTGGATGCCTTCAAGAAAGGGCGCCTTTTTTCAAGAGGGGCGCTTTTAGCCATGCCTTAGCCATTTTTTGGCTTGTCTTTCCAGTTCTTCAATTTTGGCTTTTTCTGCTTGATCTCAGTGTGTGATCGTTTGGCGTGTCTTGTGGACTTGCTGTCAGATTGATCACGTAGCTGGGAGGAAGCTGGAAAGATATCATTTATAGAGTTGTTGCTTATGGATTCATCTGGTGCCTTGAACTAAGAGGCGCCCTTGGCCAGCAGGGGCACTTTTACCATGAAGCTCTTTGATTTGGCATCTTCGTTGCTAATGGATCCTCCATATTTTGCTGATAGTTGGTCAATGATCCCTGAATCAGATGATTTTGCTGATTGTTTCGTTGTCGAGCCAGCATGAAAGTGAAGAGGATGACTGATTTGAAGATGCCAAATGATTACATTTTCCCTCTGAGATCCAAGGGCGCCTTTCTTCAAGAGGGGCACCTTTTTCACCTTTAGACTGTGTTTTGCCTTGGCAGCAAAACGTGCACCTTCCTGAGTTAGCCAAATTTTGGCCTTTTTTGTTTTGAGAAACTCCCTCGCTATAACATCTTTTTGAGCTTTTGAGGTTTAGCTTTCAGCACTCGGTACTGGCCAAATTGCCATTAATGGCTGCAGAGCTCCTAACTTCGTTCCTGAAAAATAGAAATAGACCCACCAAAGTAAAACATGTCTTTTGATAATTCTGACTTGATCAGTATGATCGTGAAGGCAATTAACCCTATCAGAATCATTTCCGGGAAGGTCCTAGTTTTAAGGGTTTCCTTAAAAATAGGGGCATAAAACCCTAATTTTCATTTTTTCAGAATTTAAACCCTAGGTTCTTTGATAGAAACCCACAAAGACTTCATGTTTGGTTTGACCCAAAACATACTTTCGATGGCATTTTTACATTGTTTAGCTCAATTTAAGCAGAATGCCAAAAATTTCATTTTGGGTGTAACACTCTTCATCCTCTTTGGAGTTCTCATCTAGTTTGTCTTCATCACTCATGGTTTGAACATAATGATAGCTTTGTCCAACTTCTTTGAATTGCTTTCCTTCATCAACTCTTACATTGGCACTTTCAACAATTTTGTGAGTTCTTTTGTTGTAGCATTTGTATGCCTTACTCCTTGATGAGTAACCAAGAAAGATTTCTTCATTTGCTCTTGCATCAAATTTACTCAAGTCTTCTTCATCTCTTCTAATGTAGCAAGTGCTTCCAAAGATCTTGAAATATTTGACAGTTGCTGGTCTCCCTTTCCAAAGTTCATAGGGTGTCATCATCGTTCACTCTAATTTGTGCACGATTCAAGATGTAAACTGCTGTATGAATTGCTTCCTTCCAAAAGGCATTTGCTATCTTTGATTCATTTAGCATTGCTCTTGCCATTTCTTGAACCATTGTATTCTTTCTTTCTACAACCCCATTTTGTTGCTGACCTCTTTTTCTTCTTCACTAGAGTTGTTATCATCTTGAGGACATTTTGAGGCATAATGTCCAATCTTCCCACAATTGAAACATTTAAAGGGGAATTTTCCTTTATATTTTCCTTTTCCTTTCTTAAGCTTTCTCATGAAGTAGGCTTCTGCTTCATCACTTGATTTGGCACTTTGTTCTTCATGCTTGTTTTTTCCCTTTTTGGATGCTTTGAATGAGACTTCCTTTTGTGGTGATCTTCCTTCAATCCTCATCTCATAGGTAGCAAGGATCCCATGTAGTTCTGAAATGTTCCTCAATAATTTTTTTCAAATTTTAACATCATCAAGTCACCCATCAGCGTTAGTAAAACAAACCAGTGCTGAAATGTAACCCTACACCAAGAATGTACACCAAGATCCCAATGACGGGTGAGGTGTGAGCATATGGCGTCGGGGATCGTTAACTTGAAACCAATATTGAAAGTAACCCTACACTAAGAATGTACACCAAGATCCCAATGACGGGCGAGACGTGAGCATATGGCGCTGGGAATCGTTAGCATCCAAAACTGAAAGAAGTACAATGCTGGAAAGTAAATATGCAATTCGACCACTTATTCAGCGGGAGTGTATTGATGGCTCAGCCGATCAACAATATGAGAAATGTAATCAACCACTTATTCAGCGGGAGTGAATTACAATACTGAAAGTAAAGTGTTGAAAGTAAAAGACGGCAAGGCCTGTCTCTTCCATTAACGTGGGAATACAAAGAGTTTGCAGAAAGAAGAAAGTGTTGATCAGTACTACTGAAACAACTTACAATGAGAAGAAGAAGCTGCAATATCCAAGTATTAGAGATGTCCAAGTAGCTGCAAATATTATCAATCAATCTCCAACCTTCAAAACTCATCAAATATGAAAAACCACTCCAAAAACCCCAATTTCTACAAACTGAAATATCAAACCAGCAACTATGAGATTCACTAAAATATTCATAACTCACTCAAATCTACTCTTAATGACATGAAATGAAATGCATATGACCCCAAGAGAGATGGCAACCAAGCTAGGACTGAGAAACAACTGCAAACTGTAGTTATTTATTTTTCTAAAGCTTTCCAAGACTTCCCAAGCAAAAGTGCGACTTGGAGACAAGTAGACCTGCAAGATAAAATAAATGGCTCCACGAAAAAATCCCAAAACTTGCACAAAGGGGCGCCCTGTGCCAAGGAAATGAATGGACCAATACCCAAAAGCCAACAAAATTCGCCTAAAGAGCTGTGAATGAAAACCTACTTCAGCCACACCAAAATCAGCAACATGAAAAACTGACAAACACATCAAAAACATTAGAAAACATCATAGAACCCCATTACAATATGCTCAATCTGTCCTTTTGAATAAAGAACAGTCTTCTCACTTAGCTAGTTGCTATCTGTCAAGCAAGAAACCAAGTCCAAGCTAGGAGGTATGCATTCCTCAAAGCAAACCACTCACCATTTCGGCAGCATAGCATTATAATTTCTTCATGGATGAAAAACAAAGAGCCCAACACTCTTATTTATAGCCTTTTGTCTCCAAATTCAAATTCAAGCTCCCTCCGATTAGGGCGCCTAATCCAAATTCACATTCATCTTGCAAATGTCTGTCAAATTGCATTTCATTTCATCTTCTTCAAAAGTCGTCCACTTCATAAAGACATAACACTTTATTAAAAAATATCAATAAAGTGTAATGTGGCATCCAAAAGGTAATAAAGTGAGACACTTTATAAAATAATATATTTTCTCAAAATATTATCTCATTTGCATTTCATTTCCCTATGTCTCTAAGGCGTCCAACATCAAGAAAGTGATATACTTTATTAAATTTGCTAATAAAGCATAAAATGGCATCCAAATATAATAAAGTGAATGACTTTTAAAAAATCACTTATTTCTCCTTAAGGCGTCCACCAAGACTTATCAAATTCACTTTATTAAAATATTTTACCTCCATAAGTGAAGTGCCCAACTCAAGCTCAAACCTGCCAAAAATAGCTCAGAAGTGTTGAAGACTCAAACAACTCCAACTAACCTGCCATAAATAAACTTGGAATTGAATTGTTGAACTGTTGCTAAAAATAATACTGCCAAAAATAGCACCAAGGGTGTTGGAGACCAAACTGCTCAAACTGACCTGCCAGATATAGCCACAGAACTGAACTATAGAAACCCTGCTAAAAATAGAACTTACTAAAAATAGTAAGTTGTTCCAAACTCATTTTAATCACAATCCGAGCAGTCATCGTACTTACTAAAAATAGTAGGTCCGGAAAAGTCCTCTGTTGCAGTTGCATGTCACATCATTGCGAAACTCTCTGAAAACCTAGAAGGAATCCAGAATCCAAACTGCAAAACTCCAACATGCAGCCGTTGTAACTTACTAAAATAAGTAAGTCCAAAAAAGCTGCCTGATGCAATTGCATGTCATACCACTACGAAGCTTTCTGAAAACCCAGAAGGAATCCAGAATCCAAACTGCCAAACTTCAACATGCAAACCCCTGAATCCTCAAAAGAAACCATCAAGCAATTAGAAACCCTGATTCTACCTCTGACTAGCCTACGGGGATCCGGGGATAGGCTAACAACCTCTGGAAAGTGCAGTGCTAAAAATGGGGACATTACAAGTTCATCCTTTGATAGCATCAACACGAAGTTTGTATGATGCTATGTCTTCATCTTCATTCATTTTGAGAGTCCCCATCTTCCTTCGATGAGTTTGCAACTTTGCCTTCTTTACTTTGGCATCTCCTTCATAGATATTTTGAAGCTTGACCCATATCTCTTTTGCTGATTTGCAACGCATGATCTTCGTGAATTCGGAATCTGTTAGGCTGCAAAGAAGAGCATGCTTGGCTTTGTCATTGTTCTCACTTCTCTTTTTCCCGGCTTGATCCGTTGGAGGGGTTGCTGGAGGTGTATACCCGTCAACAACAGATTGCCACACATCAAATCCAAGTGCATTCAAATATGCTTCCATCTTGATGCTCCAAAATGCGTAATTAGTCCCATCAAAGATGGGTGTTTTCACTGTATTGTTATGATCTGCCATAAGTGCTCTTTTAAGGATCTCCTTCAAGCGGTTAAGCTTTCAAGAAGGACCTTGCTTTGATACCGATTGAAGAGCACAAAAGATTTATTGAGAGGGGGGGTGAATCAGTAAATCAAACCAAACTTTCAATTCTTAATCTTTTCAAACTTATTACAGTCAACTTTTGATATGACTCAATGAGAACAAGTTGACACCTCTTTATTGAAAATGATTTAAATGACTTTTTACAAATGGAAGTAGGCACCAACCTACTTGATTTACAAATGAGATGATTTTGTAGGCTACAACCTGCAAGGAACACCACCTCCTTTACAATTTTAGTAGGCACCAACCTACAAGGAGCACCAACCCCTAATGCAAGGCACCAACCTTGACTTGATGGATGAAGGTAAATGACTTCAATCAGATCTGCACTCTCCCAATCCTCCAATCTGCCTTTGCAATGAAAAATCTCACACTCAGCCCACACAAGAAGATAGGTTTCTGATTTGAATCACATAAAACTTCACAACCACACTACAACTTTGATTTGGATATCTTATATGTATGTTGTTCAATGGTTGCACACCTTTTTATGAAAGATTACATTTGTTCTTGTACCTTTTGATCTGCCTCTTCACTACTAAATTGAATTTCTGATTTTATCTTCCTTTTATTACTTCATTAATGTTAATTGAATGTGATAATATAACATATACCGATTCAGCCTTCAAACGGAAGAATACACCTCTTCAAAAAAAACTTCGACCCCTTTAGTGAGACGTGTCATCTATATGCAGCATTTCCCAGACCGACACAACTCTTTACAAAATGATTTTCCAACTCGTCCAAAAAGGCATTCAAGATGAGACAATACGTGTCCTTTTACAGAGACATTCTTCTTCATGCCACCCGATGACTCTTCACTAATCGACATTTTAATTGTGACGTCTTAAACTGTTGATTTGTGAAGTACCTCTTCGTTTAATGGAGACAAATCGATTTATATTCTTTGTTTAGTTAGATCTGAAGACTAACAGAAGGACGTACTTCTTTATTTGATATCTCCTTTAGTCACACCAATTCTCTTTAGTTAAGACGTGTCTCTTGATTAACAAAGACGTGTCTGTTATTTTCTCTTTAATAAAGACGTGTCTGTTTGTTAACAACAGTTGTATTGTAACGTCCTCATTTAACAAAATAGATTTGTTAGCTTAATATAGCCACACTTGTTATTACCATTGTGCTTGTCAATGTAAAGATGGTCTTAATTGTACTTCTAAGGATTTCAATCTGTGATACTCAATTTCTATCTATAGCCATTTACTTCATACAGATTTCAATCTGTAGATAATATAAAATTCAATGTCGATCTGGACTTTTAATTCATTCTCTACAGTGATTTTATTGATCTTCAGTCCTTAAATCACTTGTATAGATCAACAATGATTTATGTTGCTCCATTATGCTTAACAATGAATCGTTCAACTTCAACAATCTGATTTATTCATCTTTTAATAGTCTGATTAAGCCAATACAAATATATTCTTTGTCGTGACATCAATGACAGTTCTTCTAACAGGTCAGTCATCTTTAGCATGTCTTTAGTTTTGATCAAGCTCTCCAACACAATCATCAGCATGCACATTGAAGTTACCAATCATCAGATATCACAGACTGATTGGCGGCAAGAAATTGTGTAAAATGTAAAAAGTCAAAAGTAAAGTGGAAAATCACAAAGAAAAAACTATGGAGGATTTGGGCGCCAGCTAGCCAGGGGCGCCCAAGCTTTTGACCCCTAAAATTCAGCTTTCAAGAAATATCACTCCTAGGAGACCCCCTTTAGAATCAGCCAGGCTATCCAATGAGTCTAGCCATCAGTTCGTTGGACCTTCGGATCATCCAAAAATGAGAATTCATTAGAAGATCATAAAGTAAGTGTAAAAGTTGAAAATGCAAAAAAAAAGAAGACTAAGTCTGGATAATAAAGGCATCCCAGCTAAAAGATCATAAAGTAAGTGTAAAAGTTGAAAATCCAAAAAAGAAGAAGAATAAGTTTGGATAATAAAGGCATCCCAGCTAGCTAGGGCCACCCAGACCTTTGAAGCCCTAAAATCAATTTTTAGAAGATATCATCTCTAGAAGACCCTCCTCAGAATTCTTCAAGCTACTCAGCGAATTTGACAGCCAGTCAATTGGGTCAATCTAACTCCCGAAATCGCAAAATCATCTATAGTTGAAGAAAACAAGCAAAACTGAACAAAGTCAAAAAATGGCTGACACTGGAGATGATGGGCACCCCAAGTAGCCAGGGGCGCCTAGCTTTTTGAGGGATCAAATGAAGTTTTTATTAGAAAATGCCTCCAGAATAATCTTCTCAAAATCAGTTATGCTCTACGATGGATCATTCTGCCAGATCACAGGATTCATTGAGTGTCCAAAAATCAAAGTCAAACTGAGGTCAAAATCAAGCTAAATTTAGGAAAATTCAAGAAAATGGCTAAGTCCTCCAAGGGTGGCATCCAAGCTTTCATGCCTCAGAGAAATTTCATCTTTCATACAAAAAACAAAAAAACAAAGCATCCACATGCATGCACTTGTTTTAGGGTTTCATAGCTCTAAATTTAGGAAGCAAGGAAATTGTCAACCTAAAATCTTATTTAAGGAAGCTTTGTGCATTCATTCTTCATAATTTTTTGTAGGCGACTCCAAGGCAAGAGAGGAGAAACCAAGAATTTTCCCTATTTCAAAGATTTGAAGGCTAAAACTTGAAGATTTTTCAGAGTTCTTTATATTTTCATAATCAGCTCACATAGAGGCTCCTTCCATGCTTTATTTTTCCAAAGCATCAATTTTTAGGAGAGGTCATCTTTTTCAATTTTTAGCAATCTGGATCAGCTTGGTTCATGATTCTCAACAATTTTGGAAAAATTTATATTCTTCAATAACCTGATTTTTCCATGCATGTCCAAGAAATCTTCAGTATATTCAACATCTGATCATCTGGGTCCCTCTCAAACGTGATTCTGCGCAAAACCCAACTCTCAACTTTTTTTGTCAAAAATTTCAGAAATTAGGGTTTGCTGCTTTTTAGACTAGCAATCAAAATTTTCAAAAAAGAATGATCTAGGGTCCTCTTGCAACGAGATTCTCTACAAAACCCATCTCATTTTTTTTTCAAAAAGTCTGCTTGTTTGAAGAAGAAAATCAGCAAGCTAAATTTAGGGTTTGTGCAAAACTTGTCCAAACATAGTCAAGATTATAGTCAATCTTCAAGTTTTACAATATGGAGTACTCTTCCATCGAATTCAAGACCAAATCAGTGCTATATCATGATTTCATCAAAACTACTGAAACTGACTTGCATCATATCAAACCAGAGTTCAATTTGTGTGCTCTTGAAGATGCAGACAATGTTGCAGTCAGGCACCTTGGTCATTTTGGATTACTTGCAGCGGCATCAATCCCCATCTTAGTGCAAATTCTAGAGTTTGTAATTGCTTGTATCAAGCATTATAACCCCACAACAAGAAAAATTCAAACAACAAATGGACGAGTTGTTTGCAGCCTCAAGCCAGACATGATTGAAAAGTGATTTTCAATACCACCTTGGTCTGAAAGTTTAACTATCTCCATTGAAGAATGTGACAAGGTATGTGAGATGCACAAGGATAAATATCGCAAGGAAGTTGCACAAAGGTGGCTGAAAGAAAAACATAACCCTTTGCCGAAGAATGTAGGACGTGGAGAATTCAAGGAGGAGTTTGCAATAATGATTACTTTGCTCAGCTGAATTACTGGTCAAGCAAAAGCTACAAAATTCCAGCCTTGGATGTTCTGTGTCATCTCGCATATCATGAAGAAAAGAAAATTCTATGATTGACCAACTTTTATCAGTGTTCGTCTTCACCAGCAAATAACTGAATATTTCAAAATCCATGATTTTCACATGACTTCCTATTTGGTCTACCTAGTGGATTTTCAAGGCAAATTCTGAGGGTTGAACGTCAATGGAGCTCTGGATGTACAGCATGTCTATAACCATTACCCTCAACTGGAGTTTTCAGAGTCAACACGTCACTACAAAAGGGTAAATGAGGCTTTCTTGATGCATACGGTGAAACACCTAGATAATGATTTGCACGTAAGGATTTCATCAATTGCCAGGGCAGCAATGGCAGATGGGCAGATTGGTTCATCCAGTTTCCTACTTTCACCTACATCAGAGTGTACGTCTTGTCAAGTGCCCCAGTCATGTTGCCAAGATATCCTTTAGATGAGGTGGTTCTCACGGAGTTTCTAAGGCAAGCGTATGAGTTTCGCAAGTTCTTGCCGAACCGAAAGAAACCTGCTTTCATTTTTCCATTTCAGTTGGGAATCTATAGATGTAGATCGTCTGCAGATGCTAAGCTAATGGGTGATGAGTTATCAAAATTGGGTCTCAAGCCATTCAATGAGAGATGATCATACGATCCTCATGGTGTCATCGCATCCCGTCTTGGTCAGAATTATGCTCATGTGCCCACACTTGAAGATATCTGGGCTAATTGCAAAGATGAGTTCGAGGTATAGAAGCGTTGTAATAGGAGGCTTACACTCCATCAGATGAAAGTTTTCTTTTCAAAAGATATTGAAGGATTGTCTGATGATGACGGAGATTTACTTCTTCCTATGTACGCTTGAAATCAAATTGAGCAACAACCACTTCCACAAGTAAATTGGTCCAACAAGGAGTGACCTCAGTTGAAGAAAGAACGAGCCGAGTCATTAAGAACAACAAGATTTTCTTAGGCCTCGAGGAATCGAAAGCAAGTTATTCACACCGTAGAGCCGCCAATTGTGCAATCATCCCTTCCTCTTCCAAATCAGCTTCGAGAATGAAGGCTATGAATCATGTTCTAGAAGGTGTGAAGGGTATCAAAACAACAAAGAATGTAAAGAGAAGATTGGAATTTTCCAATATAATTGTACAGGGGCAGCCAGCAATTGTAGCAAAAGTTCCACTCTGAAGAGCCCACGCCACAAATAGAAGTAGTGTCTTTGACACCTGATTCCGCACCATTGCCGAGGTCTTCTCTGATCCATATTGACTTAGAAGATGAAGAAGTTGAAGAAGTTGCAGTTGAACCTCCAAAGAAGTTAGAAGAGACACCTCGTCTTGGCTTGAGAATTCCCTGGGAAGGAAGAGGGGGCCTTCATATTAGCTAAACTTCGTAGAACTTGACAACATTTACCAGGATGCACCTACGAAGAGACCAAAGAAACAAGTTCACTCTGAAAGGAATCCGGAAGGTGAGATTGTCATGGAGGCTGCTATGCCTCCAGAAGATAAAAATATTGATGAAGTGGAGGTTGATGATTTCATAATGGTTAAGGCCAATCTCAACAAAAGCACTAGGCAGATTGATGTAAACATGTTTGAGGTTGCGGCTGAAAATCTCAAGGAAAGAGTACTAAAAGATGGAGAGGATAAGGCAGCCCTCAAGGCTGAAAATCAACAACTCGGAAGGAAGAGGAGGCCTTCATATTAGCTAAACTTCGCAAAAATTGACAACATTTACCAAGATGCATCTATGAAGAGACCAAAGAAACAAGTTCACTCTGAAAGGAATCCAAAAGGTGAGATTGTCATGGAGGCTGCTATGTCTCCAGAAGATAAAAATATTGATGAAGTGGAGGTTGATGATTTCATAATGGTTAAGGCCAATCTCAGCAAAAGCAATAGGCACATTGATGTAAACATGTTTGAGGTTGCGGCTGAAAATCTCAAGGAAAGAGTACTAAAAGATGGAGAGGATAAGGCAGCCCTCAAGGCTGAAAATCAACAACTCGGGCAATATATTTCTAATCTTCTTCACAACACTTCACAAGCTACTCAGTTGCTGCCCCAGATTCTAGAGACACTAGCTGATCAACAATAGTTGAGATAGTTGGTAATATATGGGAAGCATATGCGGGATTGGATTGAGGAGTTCATCACCAAAGGCAGAGATGTCCTTGCACAGATATCTCAGCTAAGGTATAATGCCCATGACCTACGCCAAGGGATTCAAGGACTTGAGCAATGTATAGCAAAGGTGAAACCCATACACGAGATTATCATTGCAGATTTGAAGACATCATATGATTCAATGGTTTCAAGATAACATAAGAGGCAAATCCTTGCATGGAGAGAGCGTCACCTCTTCAAGGTGAAAATTTATGAGAAGATATTGGAAGAGTTAGCTATATACAGGCAGAGTTCCAAAATGTTGTTCGTGGCAGTGTTTGTAGTGATCCTGTTGATGGAAAGATGAGTTAGATTGTAGCGATGTTGGCAAGATTCGATAAAGCTTAGCTAAAGATGTGAAAGATTCTCTAAGTTCAATTGCAGAAGGGGAAGAGATCCTAGAAAAACGGAATTTCACTATTGATAGTATTGATGCTCCTGATAGAGATACAGTTTCCCGCTTTTTGGTAGATGTGGTTGAGATTTAAAGCAACAACTTTCTCTTAGCTTTCTTCTAGCTTTATTTCTATTCTTGTCTCAATTCTTATCCATTCTTTGAAGAAGAAGGAAATCAAAATGTAATAGTTGGCATTTTCCTTGTTTTTAGGCTTTCATAGGTTGTTAGATGCTTATCTTGTTTGAGTTTTAGAAATAAAGCTTTTATGTTGGAAAGTTTTAGTTGTAAAAGCAAGGAGATTTTAGGGTTCCCTACTCTACTTGTGTATAAATAAGGGAAGCCTTGCCCATTTTTCTTTAATGGTTATTTTGATAACAAATTGTTGAGCCTACTTGTTGCTTGCAAGGTGTTACTCAGTGTCAGTTCAATTAGTGTAAGAGCAAGCTTGTATGCCTATCTTTGCTGCAACTTATTGTTCAGTTTATGTGTTATTTGTGTCAAGTGTTTTTTGCTTTGATGGCTAAGATGTAAGCCTGTTATTGCTACAATCCTGTTGTCTCGGAAGTGTGATCTTTGTACTTGAAATTTGAGGAAATAAAATCTTATGCCTGCTTTGATGCTTTGATCTACTATCTCAAATTTTCGTTTTATGTAGTGTTCCACGGAGTTTCGGGGACGAGGATAGGGGGATGGCAAGGGATGCATTTTGGGGGCACGGGAGCAGGGGGTCTAAGTTTGGGGGTGGGGGGGGGATGACATGGGGATGAAAGGGGAGCGGTGCGCTGAAATACATATAGTACTTGAAAATTAGCTATAACAAGATGTATAACTCTAGAAGGCTAAGGAATAAGTAAAGTTTAGAGTTTAAAAACATTGCAATGATTCATTGAACTAGTGAACATTGAAACAATGAAAATCAAAACTGTACAGATTGAGATTCTCAGAATCTCAGATCAAAACTTTGGATTCAAATAATTTTAAAAAATATATTTTTAACTAAATAATAAATTTATTGAAAAAATTAATTTGGATGGGGCACGAGCAATGGAAAAGCAGTGATTTGTTTGAACGAATGCCTCAAAGGGATGTCAACTCATGGAATGTGATGGTGAGCATCGGCTCACCATCACATTCCATGAGCTGACATCCCTTTGAGGCATTCATTCAAACAATTCATTGCAACGACAGTGAATGACAATGAACTGTTTGAACGAATGCCTCAAAGGGATGTCAGCTCATGGAATGCAATGGTGAGCAACGACTCACCATCGCATTCCATGAGCTGACATCCCTTTGAGGCATTCGTTCAAACAATTCATTGTCGTCGTTGTTGCCTGTGCCCATTCACGTCAGGTCTTTGAATGAAAAAAATTTAAAATATAAAAACCTAAATCAAACGCAAAGTGTGAATACCCGGTAATGCAGGTAGCGTTGCCACCCTTGAATCTTAATAAATAATATTAAAATTTTAAACTTTAAAATTGAAATTTAAGTTTTTAAGTTTTTAACTTAAATCTCTATTTTTTAAATTAAAAAAAAAACATTATTTTAATACTTTTTTTGTGGGGGACGTTGGAGACTTGGAGATGCCAAGAAGACTTCGAGACGCTTGGAAGTCTCCCTTTTAAGGAAATGTTCAGGGGATGACGGGGGGACAAGGAGACGGTGGGGGGACGGTTCCTTGACGTCTCCGCATCTCGAAAATGTCCCCGTCTTTGAGACGACTCTTTTTTCAGAGGGGATGTGTCCCTGTGGAACTATGGTTTTATGTGTTCTGCTTACATAACCTTTATTTCAGCTTGCATTGAAAGTATAGTAGATGTGTGTTGGAAGAAAGTTTGTTTAAGAATTTGTGTTGAAGAATCATTCCTTGTCCATTTCTAACTCTCAAGCTCTGAGTTTACTTGAGTAATTGGAAATGTCATTACAGTAGGCTTAGTCATAGTTGAACTTCATAAAGAGAAAATCTCAGCTACGACACTTCATTTTTAAAACCTTGTGCTCTTAGCTGAACAAAAAGATTGGAAAATTAGTTTAGTTTAATTTCTTTAAGCAACATCAACAAATAGGGAGCGTCCCCTCCTAATTCGAAGAGCAGTTTATCTGTTCATAGTTGTCCTTTTCTAATTCACATACCAGAGGTGCAAATTGAAATGCCAATAGTTTTTTGGTGCCCACCGTCTGGCATGAGGCTTAGAACTTCAAGAAAGCTTATGCTTTATGTCACGGGAATGACTATTCTGTGTCGTACTGCTCTAGTTCAACAACCAGATCTTATCGCTCCCTCTATTCAGCCAAATCTTACGTGGATTAAAGCATAGAAAACCGACATCATTAGCAACCTAAGGAGTTTCATATTCGAGAAGGAAACCCCTGCTCAGTGGAGAAGAGTTGCTACTATTTTGGACCAAGAAGAAAGAAAAGAAGACATTGCTGTCGGAAGACCAGTACTACCACCTCCTGCTTGGAATTAGAGAATCTTGGCTTACATAGTCTATACAAGGAGGACGAAAAATCCTCTCTTTCAAGGAGATGTAGACGCTGATTCAAATCCTTTCCTTCCACAAGCATGCCTTACATAAGTTGGAGAGCCATCCAACACAGTACCTGAGATCAAAGATGAACAACTTGAAGTCAAGCAAGAAGAACCTGTGATTCAACCAAAAGCTATGGGTGACAACAATGATCCTAATAACCACAATCGAAGAAGAGCACCCCCGCTGTCGTGGGGTAATCAAATTGGACCTTTGGCCTTAGAAACAAATCATGAACTACCTGAGGGGTCAAGGAAGCACTTCCCACAGTTTCACGGCGATGGAACTCAACATCCCAATGATCATATTTCAGCTTTCTCAACGGTTTGCGCCGTTTTGCATGTGGCTCATGAAGACATTGTTGTGCGTCTCTTTGTCAAGACCCTTGTGGAAAAGGCTTTCAAATGGTTCAACCATTTGGAGCCAGGTTGTATCACAAACTGGGCTACTATGAGCGAAAAGTTCTTGGCGAGATTCAAGCCCGCCGAAGGTATTCACCGATTATTCGCCTAGCTTTCCAATTCAAAGAAGGTCATTGAATCAATGAGGGAGTTTGTGGCAAGGTTTAACCGCTTGGTCACACGTCTTTCACATACACTCAATCCGATGAGCAGTTTCATCAACGCTCTTCCATCTGAGATAGCCTTTTTCCTCAAATCGGCTAATGAAATAGAATTAGAGAATGCACAACAATGTGCCATAGAGATTGAGGACAACATGATTACTACTAGAAAGATGAAGACAGATGCTATCAGGCCTTTGGTTCAGAGTTCTGCCGACCCACTACTACAAAAGGTGGCCAATGAGATGACTATTCTGAAGAGGCAGTTGCCTACTCAACTTGCACCACTTGCGCTGCCTACACCACCACCACAGTATCAACCCCAGTAGCTGTATCAATCGAGGAGAAATAAATTTCACCCTTACAACAATTATAGGCCACGACAACCAACTCCACCAAAACAAACAACTGATGCTGCTCAACATACGGTGTTTTGCTCCTTTCATGAGACCGATGCACATACCGACTCTACTTGTCCTGAAAACTTAAGAATGAATTAAATAATGGGATACATTGAAATTGCACCCAGTTCAAGCTTTGTACCAACACCAAGTTCGAATGTTGTCTTACCACAATCGGACAACTTTGATGGAGACTCTGCAACGGGATACTTTGAAAGTGAACTCGACAATGAAGAAGAAGATCCTCATCAATACGCTCTTGTAGTGAATTTGAAAAAAATTACAACACCTATGTTTACATGAGCTCAACATCTGAAAGCACACAAAGAAGAGGAAGCAAAGAGACTGAAAGCATAGAAAGAAAAAGAAAAAGGAAAAGAAGTAGCTTCTACTTCTAATCCCAAGCCTTCAAAGGAGAACGTGAAAGCAATTGCTCAAGACTCGTCTTCAACAAATTTTGATATTGTGGACTCCTCGATGAAGAATAAGGTGCAGATTTCTCAGCTAGAATATCTCCAAGATCATAGTTGAAAAACTCGCTTAGAACTCGCAATACTCGCGAGTAATCACGTGGCAAATGGAGAGGCGAGTTAATCGCCATATTACTCGTAGTCGAGTAACAACAAAAACGTGCAACGTTTAAATTGAGAAAAATCTTGAAAAATCACGAGTGAAAAGGGAAAAATGCGGGCAAAATAAAAGTCACGTGGTTTTGCTATTTTTTATCTTGGATTTTTCGCGGCTAAAAGCTTTGAAGGACATGTTTAGGCAAACATAAAGTCGCATTTTTCATTTATTGGATGTAGGAAAACGATGGCCGCTGGGAAAAACGAGGGCAAAACCAAAAATTGACGCTATAGGAAGAAAATTGAGGGCACGTATTAAAATTACAGGTATTTATTTATTTATTACCTCTGCAAATTCATCGATCTCACCCACTCTCATTCGATTTCCGACTTCTGCATTCACGTTTTTTTATCAAACAAATAATAGCAGATTCAATAGTGTTTTTTTTATTAATTTTTTATGCATGCTATGCTGCTATTATTAAAGATCTAAATATTTTTGCAAATGTTAATAAATTAAATTAAAAATCTGATCGATCCAATATTTGCTAGGTTTTATTGTTTTTTACCAATGCTAATTTTATTTATTTATTGATTTTAAAAAAAATATTTGTAAAAAATAAAAGAATAATTAATATATTATATAAGTCTATAAGTATTTACAAAATTGAGTTTTATTAATTTATTTTATTTTTGAAACTTAGAATTTAATATATTAACTTATAATTAAAAGAAAAATGAAAACTTTTAATTTAATTTACTTTATTTTATTTTAAAAATTTAAAATTTAAAATGATTGAAATATATTAATTTATATTATGATAATAATGAATAATAGAAAAGAAAAAAATAACAAAAATAACGATATTAAAATTTGAAATTTCAATATTGTAAATAAAATTCAAAATTTAGTATCATTTTTTTGTTATTATTTTATTTTCTGACTATTCATTAATATCAAATTATCATAATATAAATTAATATATTAAAATATTTCAATCATTTTTAATTTTTATATGTATTAAGGTTTTAAACTCTAATTTTGATTTATATATGATGAAATCAATAATATGTCCTAAAAATTCAGTTTATATGTGTGGTTTTTAAGAATATTTTAAAAAATTGTGTATTTTCAAATGTTCGATAAATTTGCCGAGTTTTTCGCCGAGTCCCAAGTTTTTAAATTTTTTGGGTCTGCCGAGTTATTGCCGAGTCTGATTTTTTCAACTATGTCCAAGATCATCCAAAACAATTGGATAGACTTATTAAGGTTGTGAAGAAGAAACCGGTCATGCAACCAACATTGCTCGAATCATCCGTTCGGACAGAAGACAAGCCTAAACCCTTTTATATCTCTTTGTATATAGGGGGTTTCAAATTGAACAATTGTATCATTGATTCAGGAGCCTCGGACAACATCATGCCTTTACAAGTAATGAATGCTTTAGGAATTTCGTGCACCAAGACTAAAGACAAATATTATTCACTGGAGTTCAAGTCAGTGCCATTAGTCGGACAATTGAAAGATGCTCAAGTAAGGTTGGCGGCTTGTCTCGAGAAAAAGATAATGATGACCATCTTGGTAGCTGACATCCCAGCTAGCTACAGGATGCTATTGAGCAGAAGCTTCTGCAAAGATCTCGGTGGAGAGATACAAATGGATTGGTCTTCAACAACTATTCCACTAAAGAATGGTAATTTCAAGCTAGAACCAAAGCCCAAGTCTCGATTTGTGGTGGTGAAGTCTCAAGATCCTCAAGCTCAAATTCTATATCAAGAAACATGACTTGGTACTTATGCTATGATGATAGAAATATCTGAAGAATGTCAAGAAGTTGTGAGTGTCACAGATAAAACAATAGATGACCCGAAGATGTGTACTATGTAGTTTGATGGGAGTTGTTCTACTGCTGGTTCAGGAGTGGGAGTCGTAATAATTTCTCCTGAAGGATGGTTGTATCCATTTGCATATTGCCTATAGTTTGAATGTACAAATAATATGGCAGAATACAAGGCGCTCTTGTTGGGTCTCAAGAATGCAAAAGATATGGGTATAAAACATCTTAGGGTTGAAGGTGATGCAGAGCTGGTTGTGAAGCATGTCAGAGATCAATTAAGAGTAAGAGCGGATCGTCTTTGTCATTACAGAAATAGGGTATGGAATGCAATTGACTGGTTCGAGGCATTTGACATCAAATACATTCCACGTCTAGACAATAGCAGAGAAAATGCCCTTGCGGTATCAGCTTCACTTTTCATGCCACATTTCGACTTCCGTAAGAATGCATTTGCTATTGAACTTATATACAGGCCGGCTGTCCTTGACAACTATGAAAATTGGCAAGTCTTTGATGACGATGACCACATTAAGGAGTTTCTTGTTATGGGAAATAATTTCGAAGAATTGTTCTTTGAGGGCAGCTCATCTTCTTTCGAAGAATCAGTAATAGAGGTTTCCGACGTGCCAAAAGCTGCAAAAGACACGAAAAACGCAGAGGAAGCAGATACATGCATTATCCAATTAAAGGGTAATAAGATTCCCAAGGGCCTAGTATCCTTGGAGAATGTATTTGACAGGCATGATCGGTACGTTCAAGATCAGAAGAACTCAGGAGATAAGACTTCCATGGAGCATCATCAAGTAAATATTGGTATTGAAGACAAGCCTCAGCTTGTCAATTTGGGCAAATGTTGCACTGCAGAGGAGAGTGAAAAGTTCATATCTCTGTTCAAACAATACCATGATGTTTTTGCTTGGTCCTATGAAGACCTGAAAGTTTTCACACCAAGAGAATTGTCTCATACAATTCCTCTCAAACCTGAAGCAAAGCCTTTCAAGCAAAAACAAAGACACTACAATCCGCGAATTCAAGATACCATTTACATGGAAATCCAGAAAATGGTGGATTCGAAAATCATTTTTCCAATTCATCACTCCACCTAGGTATCGAATATAGTTCATGTACGAAATAAAAATGGAGAAATCAGAATCTGTGTAGATTTCAGGAACTTGAATCAATCATCTCTCAAGGATAATTATCCTTTGCCAATAATGGAGCACACCTTGTAGACAATTATCGATTCAGAGATGTTGTCCTTACTAGATGGCTTTTCTGGTTACAATCAAATTGCAATGGCTGAAGAAGACCAATTCAAGATGACGTTCACTACCCCATGGGGTACATTTGCTTATGAAAGGATGCCCTTCGGCCTCATCAACGTCGGTGCTACATTTCAAAGAGCCATGGATTTGGCGTTTGGAGACTTGAGGAAAAAAGTATTTTTTGTCTATCTAGATGACCTCACCGTTTTCTCAAACATATGGGCAGATCATTTTTCACACTTAGGGAAAGTGTTTGAGAGATGTAGATATCATAAAATTTCACTAAATCCCAAGAAGTCCATCTTTGCGGTGATAGAGGGCAAACTGCTTGGCCACATTGTCTCCAAAGAGGGAACTCGAATTCACCCTAGTTGGGTTGATTCTATCAGAAACTTGTCTCCTCCAACAAGCAGAACAAGAGTGCACTCCTTTGGTGAAGTCAATTTCATACGAAGGTTTGTATCGGACTTCTCAAAGTTGACAAAGGATATATCTACCATGATGAAGAAGTTTGTTTTCAAGTGGATAGAAGAAAGCAAGAAGGCATTCGTCGCAATAAAAGAAGCTATCAGCCAAGCACCGGTGTTGGTCCGTCCCAATTTTGATAAGGATTTTATCCTTTATTGTTATGCATCGGAGCATACCTTTTGCCATACTGACACAAAAGTTGAATGAAGAAACTAAGTCTCCAATTGCTTTCATGAGCAGCAACTTCAAGGATAGTGAGTCATGATGCTCTCAGATTGGAAAGAATGCATATGCAGTGGTCAGAGCCGTAAAGAATTTCAGATTCTACATCTTGAATTCCCATACAATTGTGTATGTCACCAATCCAGCAGTTAAAAGTGTGCTAACTCAACAAGAGATAGGCACAAAGAGAGGAAACTGGGTTGCAAGAGTGCAAGAGTATGACTTGGAAATCAAGCCTACCAAACTTGTGTGCAGGAGAGGCCTTTATCAATTGATAGCAAAAGACGGTGATAAGAAGCTCAAAGCCGAAGCTAAACTTGAACCTGAACCTGAAGTTAAAGAGGATCTTCCTATGGTCCTACTTCTTGATTTTGCAGACAAACGGTACGTAGAGATTTGGTATTACCTGACCTATGGAGAATGTCCAGCCCACATGGACAAGCAACAAAAAAGAACACTAAGGTTGAAGGCGCAAAACTTTGTGCTTTGGAATGACGTTCTATATAAGAAAGGGTTGGATGGAACATTTTTGTTATGTGCTAACAAGGACCAACAACGGCAGTTGTTGGAAGCTTTTCACAGTCAAGCATGCGGTGGCCACTTTTCATCAAGGGTTAATGCAGTCAAAATTTTGCGAGCATAGTACTTTTGGCCAACTATGTTCTGCAACGCGTATGAATGGGTGCACAAATGTCAAATGTGCCAACAGTTTGTTAGCAAGATGAAGTTGATAGCCATTCCTCTCAGGCCAATTGTTATAGACGCTCCATTTCAACAATGGGGATTAGATTTTGTTGGTCCTATCAACCCACGTTCCAGTAAGGGGCATATTTATGTCCTTACAACCATAAATTATTTCACTAAATGGGTTGAGGCCATTCCAAGCGGGCTACCTCCGAAGTCATGTGTGACTTTTTGATAGAAAATATTGTTTCGCGCTTCAAGGTGCCTCACAAAATTGTAACTGATAATGCAACATGTTTCTCATCAGAGGAGCTACTGGAATTCTATTTTGATCATGATATCACTTTATCACATTCATCAGATTATTACCCTCAGGGTAATGGATAGGCCAAGTCATCAAACGAGAACATAGTCACAATAATACGCAAGTTAGTTGATTCCAATCAACAAACTTGGCATAAGAAGCTCTACGACGCTCTCTGGGCTGGCAAAATTACTCCAAAGAGAGCCATTGGTGCTTCACCTTTCATCATTATGTATGGTACGAAAGCTATGTTACCTCTCACGTTAGAGTTGTCCGCTTTACAACTGGCATCTATAGTGGAAGATGGGGAATTTACAGATCTAATTGAAAAGTGTATCTTGTACTTGACAAAGCTTCAAGAAGAAAGGGTGGAGGTTGTAGATAGAATCACTCAGCACTAGGAAGGAGTGATGAAAATTTTTGATAAGAAAGCTCGCCAGCGAGATTTCGAGGTTGGAGATCAAGTCCTGCTTTGGGATAAAAGACATGAGCCCAAGGGAATGCATGACAATTTTGATTCCTTGTGGTTGGGGTCGTTCAAGATCCACGAGTTCGCTAGGGAGAATACTTATATTCTCTCGCACTTAAATGGAAGGCTCCTCCCGCTACCACACATCGGGGAGTACCTGAAGCATTTCATCCCTTCAGGAGTGGAGTAAAATTTATGTAAATAATTTTATTTTGTTTTTGTGATGTGTTTCCTCTTTCCGTGATGTGCTCGTTATGTTGTGTTTCCCCTTTCTATAATAGTTTTGTCATGTTCTAGGTGATTAGGCATCTTGTTTAGGTGATTTTTAGGGAAGTTCCAACTATTAGGTGATTTTAGGAAGTCTTGTTGTAGGTGACTTAGGAAAAATCTTGTAGTAGGTGATTAGGAAGTGTTGCTGACTCCAATACCCAATGGATAAGGCACTGGTCCAAGCTAAAAAATCCAAAGATTCCTTGGTTCTCCTATGCTGTAAGTATCCAACATGGTCCCCAGACAGAGCCAAATGTTGTACCCCAAATTAAAAAAATTGCTACACTTAGGCATTTTGAAGAAATGGTCACAAGTCTTGTTAAAATTGTAAAAAAAGGTCAAAATTGGGAATTTGCATGTCTTGCATGAGGGTCAAAAACTCAAAAAATTTAAAATTTGATGATCAGGGTCTGCTCAAAGTGACCAAGTCTACAAAACCCAGATCTCAGTTTTTTAGCCCTAAATTTTAGGAAAAATTCTATTTTTTAGAAACTTTCTAAAAATAGAACTTTTTCTAGGTTTTTTTGGGTTTCTGCTCAAATGGATGTTGGCAAAATTTTCTAAAAATAGAAAGTTTGGCTTCTAGGGTTCAAACTAATTTTGATTGGCTTAAAATACTTCCTCATTAGGCTGGTCTAATCAGAATCATCAAAAGATCAGTTTTGCCTTGGTGGCTCTATTCTGCTTTTTCAAAAACGTTTTTTAGGAGCTTGAGGGTCACTAATGGAGGTTGGTCGACCACCAGGTGTCAGATTCAAAGTCTCAAGCACTACACAGATCAATAAACTGCAACAATGAGCACGAGGAACGAGTAGAAAGTTGAAAATTTGCAAAATAAAAACTAACATTGCCAAGGCGCCCTTGCTAGACAGGGGCGCCCAATTTTTCAAGAGGGCAAATGATGGAATTAGGGTTTGCTTGTCCCAGGACACCCTGTTCACAATCTTCTCAGCTTCGCAGCATTAGCACAGTCATTGGATCAACCAATCAGCCAAAATCTCAGATTGATTGAAGGAGTCTTGACAAAGTAGCAGAATGCAAATCATGAAAATATCAAAAAATAATCTAAGTCTGGGAACTCTAGGCACCCCAGGTGGTCAGGGGCACCCAGACTTTTGGAAGACCTAATTTAGCAATTAGGGTTTACCAATATATTCATTGTCTTTAGGATTCTGCTAGCTTCGCAATGGATATCTCAACAAATTCATCAGATCATTCAATCACCTGTAGTTTCAGATGAAACGAAGGGCATAACATGAGGTTTCAATTCTGAAGGTTGAAGATCAAGCAAAAATGACTAAGTCTGGTAAGCTTGGGTGCCCCAAGTAGCTAGGGGCACCCAAGAATTTGAGCATCTAGAAGGTAGAATTAGGGTTAGTCATCTTCAACATGTCTTCTTCAATTTTGATCAATCTCTCCAACGCAATCATTAGAATGCGCATCAGAGTTACTAATCACCAGATATCACAGACTGATTGGAGGCAAGAAATTGTGTAAAATGTAAAAGTCAAAAGTAAAGTGGAAAATCACAGAGAAGAAACTAACTCTGGAGGATTTGGGTGTTAGCTAGCTAGGGGCGCCCAAGCTTTTGACCCCTCAAATTCAACTTTCAGGAAATATCACTCCCAGGAGACCCCCTTCAGAATCAACCAGGCTATCCAACGAGTCTAGCCATCAGTTCGTTGGACCTCTGGATCATCCATAAATGAGAATTCATCAGAAGATCATAAAGTAAGTGTAAAAGTTGAAAATACAAAAAAAAAAAAGACCAAGTTTGGATAATAAAGGCGAGGCAGCTAACCAGGGGCACCCAGACCTTTGAAGCCCTGAAATCAATTTGTAGAAGATATCATCTCCAGAAGACCCTCCTTAGAATTCATCAAGCTACTTAGCGAATTTGACAGCCAGTCAATCGGGTCAATCTAGCTCCCAAAATCGCAAAATCATCTGAATTTGAAGAAAACAAGCAAAATTGAAGAAAGTCAAAAAATGGCTAACATTAGAGATGATGGGCGCCCCAAGTAGCCAGGGGCGCCCGACTTTTTGAGGGATCAAATGAAGTTTTTATCAAAAAATGCCTCCAAGATAATCTTCTCTGAATCAATCTGTCTCCACGATGGATCATTTTGCTAGATCACATGATTCATCGAGTGTCTAGAAATCAAAGTCAAATTGAGGTCAAAATCAAGCTAAATTTAGGAAAATTCAAGAAAATGACTAAGTCCTCCAAGGGTGGCATCCAAGCTTTCATGCCTTAGAGAAATTTTTCAAAATTTTATCTTTCACACAAAAAACAAAAAAAAAAGTGTCCACATGCATGCACCTATTCTAGGGTTTCACAACTCTAAATTTAGGAAGCAAGGCAACTCTCTACCTAAAAACTTGTTTATGGCAGCTTTGTGCATTCATTCTTCATAATTTATTGTAGGTGACTTCAAGGCAAGAGAGGAGAAACCAAAATTTTTCCCTATTTCAAAGAATTGAAGGCTAAAACTTGAAGTTTTTTCAGAGTTCTTTATATTTTTAGAATCAACTCACATAGATGCTCCTTTTTCCATGCTTTATTTTTCCAGGGAATCAATTTTCAGAAGGTCATCTTTTTCAATTTTCAGCAATCTAGGTCAGCTTGGTTCATGATTCTCAACAATTTTGGAAAATTTTATATTTTTCAAGAACTTGATTTTTCCATGCATGTCCAATAAATCTTTAGTGTATTCAACATTTGATCATCTGGGCCCTGTTGTGACCTTTTTTCACACATCACCCCATCAAGATGGGGACCCCCTAAATTTTGCTCCATTCTGGTCTTTTGGCTTTGGTTCGCTCTCTCTCTGGTCTCTGGTCCTTCCGGGGATTGTCCCATCGTTTGACCCAGGTTGAAATATTGGTCAAGTCTGTGTAATTAGGGTTTTCATCCTTCAGGCTTATTTAAGGTCAGACTGAGTTATAAAATTGAAATCTAAGCTTAGAGCAGCAGTCAGAAGACTTCCAGCAGAGTCCCCCTAAATTTTCACTGTATTCTGGCAACTTACTATTTTTAGTAAGTATTCAATTTGGGACTATTTTATTGAGATTTTGGAATTCTGTCAGTTCCACTGCATCCGGGTAACTTCAAGCTGTCTACACGTAAATTTTGAGCCAGATCAGACGACTTACTATTTTTGGCATTTTGGGCTTTAAGAGCCATTTTCAGGGTTTCCACATGGGCTTTTCAGATGCATGTCTGGAGAATCCTTCTGGGTTTTCCAAAACCTTCGCAGTGATGTAACATGCAAACCGAGACAACCACTTTCAGAGTTCAGCCTTCGGAGGCTATTTTTAGGGTTCGCATGCAGTGTTTTTCAACGCATGTCGGGTTTTTCTTCATGGGTTTTTCGAGAGCTTCGCAACGGTGTGGCTTGCAAGCAGAGAAGATCGAGTTTTGAGGACTTACTATTTTTAGCCAGTGCATGCATGCAGACCAGTTTTCTGGGTTTTTCTGGGTTTTTGAGATCCCGCGAGGCAATATGACATGCAAAACCATCCGGCAGTGAATGAGTCACTTTTCAGACAGTTTCTATTTTTAGCAGGTACACTCCGGCAGCCGCCCAACACTCCAGTCCAGCAAGCAGAACGACATGCAGAAGGAACGAAGTCAAACGGAGACCGTTCGGGATACATGCAAATCAAATTAGGGTTTCCACTTTTATAGGGGGTAAAATCCAAAAATAGCCGAAACAAAGTACCCCACCCATGTCAGCACACTTCAAGGTACCTGCTGGCAAAATTTGAGCAAAGTCGGAGAACTTACTATTTTTAGTAAGTCAGGGCACGGCTATAAATAGCAGGTCTGCACCCGAGGTTGGCGTCCGAGTAACCCTCAAGCTATCAAGATCAAGCGTTGCAACTTTCAGGCAAAACGGAGCTACTAAAGTCAGAAAGTCAAACTTACTATAAATAGCAGGTGGCTATAAATAGCAGGTCAGGGCAGAGGACTGACAAAACAGGTTCACAAGGCAGAGAATATCATCTGATGAAATTTTCAGGCAAAACGGAGCCTTAGAGGTTGAAAATCAAGGGATTTGCTAAAAATAGCACGACTTGCTAAAAATAGAATGCAAGAGCAGGAACAGGTAGAGGCTTGAAAAACGCCTAAGGCATAAAACAGAAGCTCATACCTCAAAATGCGCCCAAAGAGGAAGGAGAGAGGTGAAAAGTTTCTAAGTCATGAAAACGAAAGCTCACCTAGTAAAATGCGCCCACCTCAAGGCAGAGGCTTGAAAAACGCCTAAGGCAAAAACAAAAGCTCACCTAGTAAAATGCGCCCACCTCAAGGCAGAGGCTTGAAAAACGCCTAAGGCAAAAATGAAAGCTCACATGTTGAAATGCGCCCACCTCAAGGAGAGATGCCTTGAAAAAGTTTCTAAGGCAAAAAACAAAAGCTCACCTAGTAAAATGCGCCCACCTCAAGGATTGAAGCTATGAAATATTTCTAAGGCATAAAACGAAAGTGTCAAGGGTGAAATGCGCCCTCTAAGACATGAAATGAAAGCTTGGCCTAGCATTTGCGCCCATGGTGAAGAGGAGATGGCCGAAATTTTCCTAAGGCATGAAATGAAAGTAGAGAGGTCAAAATGCGCCCAAGGCAAGATAAAGTGGCTAGGTTGCTGGAGAAAATTTCCTAAGTCAAGAAAATGAAAGTTCAAGACCCCATATGCGCCCAAGGATATTCTAACTGTTTGAGAATTTTCTAAGTGAGAAATCAAGGCTTGCATGAGTAAAATACGCCAAGGTTGCTGGAGAAAATTTCCTAAGGCAACAAAATAAAGTAGACACATGAAAGTGCGCCAGAGGTGTAAAGTGAAGGAATTTTTTTTGAAATAAATATTTCATCAAAATGTATACGCCTGTGGTAGAGAAAGTGCTAGAAATTTTTTCTAAGTGATATAACACTTCACTAGGGAAAAATACGCCCTTGGCAAGGAAGGATGATTTGATGAGTTTTAAAATTCTCCGAAGGCAGTTGAAAGTTAACGAATCTTTTTTCAAGGGGAAAATTTGATATCGGCGAATATTTTCCATGGGTCAAGTGAAAATCAAATGAACCCGTTTAAAATGCACCCATGAGTTAGCAGAGTTTGAAAATTAATTTCCTAAGGGAAATTTTAATATTTTCGGAGGAAATTCGTTTTGCCTAGATTATTTTCCTGACAGAAGTTAAATCTCAAAGGACGAATTATTTCGAGCACGCAAACAATTTTTAATCGCCCGGAGTTGAACGTTTTAATGAGAGAATTTAAAATGTCTAAGGCAAATTTTATGAAATCGAGGATTTAAATGACAGACATTTTAAAAGTTGGAAATAAATTTGCTACTCCCACGAATTTTTTCGAGTTGAATTTATTTAAACACTGCGAGATTTTAAAATGGAATTTTAAATCAAGTCAAGTGATTGTTTTTCTCGCGAGTTGTTTAAATCGCCAAGAGTTAACTGGCAGATTAAGAGGAAAATTCGAATTTTTTTACAAGGAAGGAATCATTATTAATGGCAACTGCCATAATAACCGGCTGACGACTAGCCCACTACTGCGCTTGAATTAGAAGATTCCGAACGAAGATAGTGGGAAATTGATGAAGGTGCTAAAAATAGCCCCAGCACTACTTAGCAGGATTCTCCGGGAAAAGTTATTTAAACAATCTCTTCTCTCATTTCTCCTCACATTATTTCGAAGTTGAAGTTGCTGAAGAGGTTCTGGAGAGTTTGAAATATTTTCCAAGTGGTTGAGGAGAGAAATTCTGTGAGAGTTTATTTTATTTCGGAGTGTTGAGTTGCTGAAAGTACGAAGTGCTGGAGAAAATTTCATTTGCCGAGACTCTTTCTTTCGAAAAGCTGAAAGTGTGTTGCTGCGACTTCGAAGTTGAAGGTTGAAGTTATTTTCCGGAGTTGCTGGAGAATTTAATTCTCAAAGAGCTGAAAGTGGAGTTGCTGCGAAGTTTAAGCGTTGAGAAGTTGAGGAAGTTGAAATTTCATATTGCTGGCAACTCTTTATTCCTCTAACTGCTGAAGTTGACAAAGTGAAGTCAAGGTTCGAACAATTTGTGCTGGAGAAATTAGCTACATTGCTGAAAGTTATTAGCTTGCTGCGTTTTTTCTTCACCAGTCAGAAGTGCAGTTGCTGAGAGTTGTCTCTAAACTCAGAGATTTTTATACAGTACGAGGTTTGGAGTTAGAAATTTATGCTGAGAAATTTTATTTTCAAAGCTAACTCCGTATTCGCAGCCATCTCGAGAATTGTTTTATTTTATTAATCTGCAGCCTAGCTTATTCTTCTATTTTATTTTGCAGATGGCTGGCGCAAAGGATGTTGCAGGAACAAGCAGAGCCGCAGGCAGAGCTGCAAACACTGAAGCAGGCAAGGCTGGCTCATCTCGGCAGGCAATGATTAAGAGGCTCGCTAAGCCATTTCTCCCAAAGTCAGCAATAGTTTCAAAGTTGGCAGGATTGAATGACACCAACCTTGGTTCATTTAATCTGAATGCACTCAAATCGAGGATGTTCGGGCTAGGGGGCCATCAACCATCCGTCACGGCACATAATATAATGAAGAGTGGAATCTACGCAGCTGCTAGTTTTCCGCCAGCAATTCAGTGTCCGGAGCTAATTATGGAGTGCGCCAATCACTACAAGCCAGAACGTAGGACGATTGTCTCTCCGGATGGTAAACTGCTCGCCAACTTCACACCCGATGCCATCGGAGAGGCATTTGGGATTCCAACTGCTGAGGAGATGTTATACAGAACAAACAAGAGGGCAGATAAGATGTACTCTTCCTCTTTCGAAAGAGTCAATGCAGTCATTAACAGAGTTTGGATGCAAAAGCCGAGGCCACCCCGCACTAAGCTCCCAAAGCAGATAATTGCCGAGGACGTGAAACAAGAATACTGTGATTTGATAATGATGCTGAGCCGGGTGAATGGGAGTGCACAGGCTTACATTTTCGAGCCTTGGATGTTCTACTTCATCGAGATCATCTTGGAAGGAAAGGAGTGTGTCGATTGGGCTAGGATGATTAGCAACCACATCGATGAGCAATTCGGGAGCTTGAAGGTGACGAAGACTTTCTACATGAGCTCATATGTAATTTACATGTTGGCCAGAATGACTAAGTACAGAGGGATTTCGTACAAAGAGCCAATCGGCTGTGCCCCTGGTCAATTCAAAATTCATGAAGCCTGCACACAGCTACATTTGGCTAACATTGCCAACTATAAACGGGCAAATGATGCATTCACAATGCACATCGCGAGGACGCTTCAGAGAAAGCAGAGAATATCTAAGAAAGCCTGGTCTTGATTGAGGAATATGGGTATTGGCTCATCAATTCAGAAATTCACATATATTAGGTTGGGGTTCGCCATTATCGCGTGTCGATTCTGCTGATACTAGCGATCACATAGTAATGCTTGGGAATATCTAAGCTGATTGATTGCCTACGATAAGATTGAGAAAAGGAAAAAGAAGGGTGGACTTGATTTCCCTATCACCATGGGAAATTCCATTGAGGTGTGTCCCTCTTTGCAGGCAGCCCGAGAGGCAGAGGACGAGCTGCAATCTTATCATTTGTCATATCACACAGGCAGGCAGGATTTCGATCCTTACGGGAACATCCGGATGGTACAGAACGTTGAATACCGGCACAGAGCTCATCTAGAGGACTTCTGGGCAAATGCAGTGGATGAGGCTGAGATAAGAAGAAGGATGTTTTCCAGACTTCCTCTCAAGTTGATTAGAGAATGTGAGATTATTCCGGTTCCCGACCAGGTGGAGGAGGATGTCAACGTCATGCAACCCGACTATGGGTCAGTTAGGGATACTCCTGTCCCACCACCTGATTGGTCCGAGCCAGAGATCATGGACTTGGACACTCTTTCTATCCCGGTGATGACTTTTACCAGGACTTGGGTCGACAGACATGTATGCAGACTTAAGAGCAAGTCGATCGCCCTTACTTACGGCTTGATGGGTGACCCAAGGCCGTTATCGGTAAGAAGAGGGAAACAAATTGCTCAGACATCGAGAGCACAAGTGGAAGTGCCAACCCAGCCGATACCGTTGAGGATAGAACAAGCATCACCCGTGCACTCACAAACTCAATCTTCGAGTTTAAGAGTGGTTTCATTATTTGCCGATCAGAGGGCAGGATTAGAGGAAAAGCGGGGACTTGAGGAGGTAGATCAGCCCAACGCCCGGGAATCAGCTAGTGTCAGTTTATCCAGGGGCGGCCAACAGGAGGAGGAAGAGGAAACAATGGCCGACACCCATTTTCAGCAGATGTTGGATACGGCTTTGGAAGAAGAAGAAAACACAGAACAGGGGACCCAAGGGTCGGGAGATACCCAGCTTATAGAGGAGGATGAGCCTGAGCAGACCAGTGCAAGAAAAGAGGAAGTGCACGAGATGGAGGCAACAGAAGAACAGCCCCTTGTCATTTGTAATCCACAGCAGACAGTGCCTGATTGGCTTTCCGACAGAATGAGGAGAGAACCCGAGGATGATACGGATCCGGCCATTGAGATGGAGGAGTTCCTTAGGAGGATCAGTGCGCCACCAGAGAAGAAAAGGGCCCGAAAGTTTTCAAAGATCTCGACCGACGAATCAGGCTCTCGCACGCTTCAGGTGGCTATTCCGAAGGAAGATTGTGATCGAACCAAGGAGAGGGCTGAAAATTATGTGATCACCACAGTAGAGTTGGGTCGTCCTACGGGAGCCCAAGTTATCGAGGAGTTCGATAACTCCTATCAGGCATTGAAGGATCAGTTGCTCCGCAGGGAGGGGAAGTATAAGAAATTGAAGAAGGAGCACAAAACCTTGATAGGATATATGCAGAATCTAGCACGTCCAGGTGAACCAGAAGACCCGGCAGTAGAACGTCCATCGGAGCTTCCGAATGAGTCAGTTGTTGCCTTAGAGGATTTGAAGAAAATGGAAACGGAGGCGGACAAGTGGGTTAGCCGTGTTCATGCTGAGACAGGGAAATTCATGGAGGACCTTGCCGATGCTTATCGACAGGCCTCAAATATTTTAGCACGGATGGATATAGTAGATCAGGCCTGGGGTGATACTCGCATCTATCAAACGAAGACTGTACTTCGTTTGGGGGCTTTGATGCATGTACCTCTAGAAACCTTAGTGGATGGAGGTGTAATTCAGAGAGGTGATAGGTACGATTTCACCGGTTGGTACTCCTCGGTGGTCACAGGCCGTGGATTTCACGACGCAGCAAGGGCAGATTCAGCTAAAGTGAAGAAGGCAATGGGCAACATCTTGGGGGGAGTCCTCAATACATTAGAAGCCATATTTGCTAGAAAGTTGGTCCCAGAGGAGATAACTGCTGATGGTTTGAAGGGTAGGTTGCCTCCATTCTTCTCAGCTGCGAGGTCACTTGTCCTGGATGACTTTGAGAATGTCTCCACGTTCTCTAGTATAATTCAGCATACCCAGGACGCCTTGGTGACATGGAAGAAATCTTGCATCAGATACGGACAGACGGTAGCAGTCTTGGAGTTCCAGCTCAACCATATTCCACCGATCTCTACACAGGAGGTTGAAGCAGTATTGGCCCGGTTGATCGAGTTTGCTATCCGGGAGAAGGCCAGTGGGAACGCGCTGCTTGATGAGGATCTTCTTGATGATGGTAGTGGGCATTAATTGCTCATTATGATTCTTGCAGGGGAGTGGAGAATATTCTGTGCATTCATTGCCCACTCCTCTCTGTGGCGGTTTTTAGGGCAGAAACCCTAATCAGGGTATAGGTGGCTCGATCTGAGCCCTTCATTGTAATTTGATCTGAACCGTCCACTGAATTGGACTTATTATAAAAGGGGCATCCCCCCTCATTTGTAAACAATTAGAATTAGAATCAGAGATAGATCAGAGCTAGAGAGTATTGGAGATAGAAGTTAGAGAGTAGAGCTTAGAAGTTAGCTTAGATTGAGGAGGAAAGGAAGTTTTCCCATTGAGGACTTTGTAAGAAGTTGTTGTGAACACTCTCATAATATAAAGATTTATCATTGTTTGGTGGTTCTATCTTCTATTGTGAGTAGCTAGCAAGGCTTGTTCGTCTTTCCAATTCAAGGTAGATAGAGTAAAATAGATTTTTATTTCATGCAAGTAGTTGTTAGCTGTGGAGTGTGGCGTTGTGATTTGAGCAAGTCTTCTCGTCCATACCACTAGCGGACTTGCTGATGGTAAGTTCGCCTTGCGTGGTCAACTGGAGTATCAGCACTTAACTTCGATTATGGTTCATGTGTTTGTATGCGTCGTGTTGACGGTATGAACGTGTTGTGTCATAGTTTGAACATTTTCTCATCCTTTGAAGATTGCACCAACTTTGTCGGAGTTGTTCGGAAGGAGACAAAACAAAGTTTGGTTTGAAGATTGTTTAAGTCGATCTTCGTCCTCCACCCTTTTAGAAGTAGATCTGTAGAATCCCTATCCCTATCCCCTTTTAATTCTGCATTTTCCGAGTCAGTCTAGATACCAGAACCATATCGCCAAATCATTCATGTCCTAATTGCTTCACAAAGTCGAACAACTACGTAAGTCCCCTTGAAATAACCAGCAAAACACATCAACCAACTGAGTCTATTCGCGATAAAAGGAACCTTGGAGTCGAACACATGAACTTTCAAGCAATCTTAGCATGTGGGACACTTTGATCAAGAGAGAATAGAGTGACCGTTGGGCAACTTTATTCTGTGCTGGCGCTGTCACAAAAGGCACGTCAACAGGCCCCTCTCAAACGTGATTCTGTACAAAACCCAACTCTTAGCTTTTTTTGTCAAAAATTTCAGAAATTAGGGTTTGTTGCTTTCTTGACCATCCATCAATTTTTTTTAAAAAAGAACGATCTGGGTCCTCTTGCAACGAGATTCTCTACAAAACCCATATCTCAGATTTTTTTTGAAAAATCTGCCCGTTTGAAGAAGAAAATCAGCAAAACTAAATTTAGGGTTTGTGCAAAACTTGTCCAAACATATTCAAGATTACAGTCAATCTTCAAGTTTTTCAATATGGAGTACTCTCCCATCGAATTCAAGAACAAATCAGTGCTATATCATGATTTTATCGCAACTACTGAAACTGACTTGCATCATATCAAACTAGTGTTCAATTTGTGTGCTCTGGAAGATGCAGACAATGTTGCAGTTAGGCACGTTGGTCATTCTGGATTACTTGCAGCGGCATCAATCCCCATCTTATGTAAAATACCCACTCAATTTTTCCTTGATTTCAATATCAATTTCAATGCAACACGCACCCGTTAAGGTTAGCTCCAAAACCAAAACGATGCAGAATAGTAACTCTAACCAAGAATGTGCCCTAAGACCCGATGAGGGAGGAGGGGCGGGCATATGGTCAGAGGATCCCTAGGATCTAAATAACTCAAATACTGAAATTGATTACAATTGAAAGAAACTCAACGCCAAGAATGCACACTCAATCCCAAGGAAGGGGAGGTGTTGTCATATGGCGGAGAAACTTATTACAAACTGAAATGAACTTAGGCGGATAACCAGCCATGAGAGATTTTCCACACTTCCACTAAATAGTGGGGGGAATGAAATTACAAACATCACGATTCATCTGTTGCAGCAGGCATCCACTCGTAAGTGGGAATTCACCACTTGACAGTGGGTACAAAGAGAGATTACAAGTTCATTCTCCACACTAGCGGTAAACCATCCAAGGGTGCTAATGTGAGAATTAAATAAGAATAAATTGCAACAAATAAAGACTGGAACAGTACTACTGTTTACAGTCTTACAATGTCAAACAACTGCAAATTACAAGTGCTCTAACATTAATTACAAAGCTAAATGATGGAAGATAATCTCTCACACATCCAAACTATTCAACTACTGAAATTAGAAGCTAAATCTGAAGTTTGTACAATCTAATATAATGTCCCAGCAAACTGTTTTTTTCATAACCAGCAAGGTAACATGTCAAGATTGTTAAAATCTCTTACCACTCTACACCAAACTTCAATGAGACAGCAGCTGATCAACATATAATATGTTCATAGCTACACCCAAGAGCTCCTATCCTCTTCCAACGGTCTGCACAATAAGATAGCAGCATAGATGCCCAAGAAAGATTGCATAACATGGAGAGAGTTAAATCTGATATGAATTTCCAACAATCTTTAGTTTTGACCAGCAAGCAATACCATCATCAAATGGCCCATTTCTTCTATAGAACTCCATCAAACCACCCATAAACTGAATCACACAAATAAAGAAGTACAGGCCTAATACTAAACTTACTGAAATCTGATATTAAATCCCAACAACTGAAGTTGATTACCAGCATAATGATAGCACTCCAAAATGCTTCATTCTTCCACAAAAACACCTTCAAATGCCCTCCAAAACAAGAACAACACTTCCTTGAGTCATGGCGACCAAAGAGCAAGGTACATTCAATGCATTAAAGCCTCTAATTTGAGGGCACGATTTCCAATGGCTCTCCAAAGAGAAAGTACGGCCCCAAGAGGATGGCGACCCCTCTAATAAAATCAACACTCTAAAATAAAATCCAAGAATTTGCAAAAGATGGCGCTTTGACCATAGGAATAGATTTGGCTAATACCCACAAGCCAATAAAAATCTCACAAGGAGCTGCAAATGAAAATCGACTTCAGCTGTATAGCAACCAGCAACCTGCAAAACTTAATATTCTCATCAAAAACTCCACAATGAACTCAATATGTACTTCTGAATGAAGTACACTCTCAATCCACCATCTAGGGAACCATAGTTTCAGGCCCGAAGAATGGAGTAGAAAAGCTATGCTTTCCCTTAGCCAGATTCTGGATTTCAAACCAGCAGCGTTTCGATATAATTTTCCAAAGATACCAAATGAGAGAGCAAAGGCCTTCTTTTATAAGTTTTCAGGTGACCCTTCAGCTTCTCCATAAAAAACTCCCTTTCTTGCTTTTGAAATATTTTAATTTTTAAAACATTATATCCACCTTTCTAGGCATCCAAAACTTGAGGAGAAATATTTACTTTAAAAATATTTAAATAATCTCTCAATGAGGCGTCCACCCTCAAAGGCCACCTTTTAAGGGGCCAACTTTAAGTAATTAATACTAGGCCAAGGGGCCAATAAGAAATTATAACATTAATGACTTAGAATAAATCATTTTACCCAAAATGAGCCTCAAAGTGCTGAAGGCCAAATATGCTCCAAACTGCACTGCTCGAAATGGAAACTGAGCTGACTACTGATGCTACTGCCCAAGATGGCACTGCCAGAAATAGAACTTACTAAAAATAGTAAATTCAGAAAAGTTGCCTGATGACTTTGTATGTCATATCACTGCGAAACTCTCTGAAAACCCAGAAAGAGTCTGCAATCCTCATTCATGCAAACCTTCTTCAAAACCTCTATAAAATAGGAAACCCTAATTTCACCTCTGACGAGCCTACGGGCTTCCGGGAATAGGCTATCAGATACTGAAGAGCGTATGGCTAAAAAATGGGGACATTACATCTTAGTGCAAAGTCTAGAGTTTGTAATTGCTTGTATCAAGCATTATAACCCCCAACAAGAGAAATTCAAACAACAAATGGTAGGGTTGTTTGTAGACTCAAGCCAGACATGATTGAAAAGTGATTTTCAATACCACCTTGGTCTGAAAGTTTAACTATCTCCATTGAAGAAAGTGAAAAGGTGTGGGACATGCACAAGGATAAATATTGCAAGAAAGTTGCACAGAGAGGCTGAAAGAAAAACATAACACTTTGCCGAAGAATGTAGGATGTGGAGAATTCAAGGAGGAGTTTGCAATAATGATTACTTTGCTCAGTCGAATCACTGGTCAAGCAAAAGCTACAAAATTCCAGCCTTGGATGTTCCATGTCATCTTGCATATCATGAAGAAAACAAAATTCTATGACTGGCCAACTCTGATCAGCGATAGTCTTCACCAGCAAATAACTGAATATTTCAAAATCCACGAGTTTCACATGACTTCCTACTTGGTCTACCTAGTGGCTTTTCAAGGCAAATTCAGATTGTTGAATGTCAATGGAGCTCTGGATGTACAACATGTCTATAACCGTTACCCTCAGCTGGAGTTTTCAGAGTAAGCACGCCACAACAAAAGGGTAAATGAGGCTTTCTTGATGCATACAGTGAGAGACCTAGATAATGATTTGCACGTAAGGATTTCATCAACTGCCAAGGCAACAATTGCAGAGTGGGCAGATTGGTTCATCCAGTTTCCTTCTTTCTCCTACATTAGAGTGTACGGCTTCTCAAGTGCCTCAATCATGTTGCCAAGATATCCTTTAGATGAGGTGGTTTTGATGGAGTTCCTAAGGAAAGCGTATGAGGCTCACGAGTTCTTGTGGAACCGAAAGAAACTTGCTTTCAGTTTTCCATTTGAGTTGGGAATCTACAGATGTAGATCGTCGGAAAATGCTAAGTTAATGGGTGATGAGTTATCAAAATTGGGTCTCGAGCCATTCAACAAGAGACGATCATGTGATCCTCATGGTGTCATCGCATCTCGTCTTAGTCAGAATTATGCTCATGTGCCCGCACTTGAATATTTTTGGGCTAATTGCAAAGATGAGTTCGAGGTACGGAAGCATGGTAACAATAGGCTTACACTCCATTAGATGAAAGATTGCTTGTCAAAAGATATTGAAGGATTGTCTGATGATGACGGAGATGTACTTCCTATGTATGCTTGAAATCAAATTGAGCAGTAGCCACTTCCACAAGTAAATTGGTCCAACAAAGAGTGCACCTGAGTTGAAGAAAGAACGAGCCGAGTCATTAAGAACAACAAGATTTTCTTAGGCCTCGAGGAATCGAAAGCAAGCTATTCACACCGCAGAGCCGCCAATTGTGCAATCATCCCTTCCTTTTTCTTCCATATCAGCTCTGAGAACAAAGGCTATGAGTCATGTTCCAGAAGGTGTGAAGGATAGCAGAATGACAAAGAATGTAAAGAGAAGATTGGAATTTTCCAATATAATTCTACAGGAACAACCAACAGTTGTAGCAGAAGTTCCACTTGAAGAGCCCGCGCCACAAACAAAAGAAGCACTGCCTTTGACACCTGATTTTCCACCATTGCCGAGCTCTTCTCCAATCCATATTGACTTAGAAGATGAAGAAGTTGAAGAAGCTACAACTGAACCTCCGAAAGAAGTTAGAAGAGACACCTCTTCTTGGCTTGAGAACTCCCTAGGAAGGAAGAGGAGGAGGCCTTCATATCAGCTAAATTTTGCAAAACTTGACAACATTTACCAAGCTGCACTGTGAAAAGACCAAAGAAACAAGTTCACTTTGAAAGGAATCCAGAGGGTGAGATTGTCATGGAGACTGCTACACCTCTAGAAGATAAAAATATTGATGAAGTGGAGGTTGATGATTTCATAATGGTTAAGGCAAATCTCGGCAAAAGCACTAGGCACGCTGATGTAAACATGTTTAAGGTTGGGGCTGAAAATCTCAAGGAAAGAGTACTAAAAGATGGAGAGGATAAGGCAGCCCTCAAGGCTGAAAATCAACAGCTCAGGCAATATATTTCTAATCTTCTTCACAACACTTTACAAGCTACTCAGTTGCTGCCCTAGATTCTAGAGACACCAGTTGATCAACAACAGTTGAGACAATTGGTAATATATGGGAAGCATATGCGGGATTGGATTGAGTTCGTCACTAGAGGCAGAGATGTCCTTGCACAGATATATCAGCTAAGGTATAATGCCAATGACCTACGCCAAAGGATTCGAGGATTTGAGCAATGTATAGTAGAGGTGAAACCCATACACAAGATTATTATTGCAGATTTAAAGACAACATATGATTCAATGGTTTTAAGAGAACATAAGAGGCAAATTCTTGCATGGAGAGAGCGTCACCTCTTCAAGGTGAAAATTTATAAGATATCTGAAGAGTTAGTTGTATACAAGTAGAGTTCTAGAATGTTGCTCGTGGTAGTGTTTGTAGTGATCCTATTGATGGAAAGATGAGTCAGATTGCAGTGAGGTCAGCAAGATTCAATAAAGCAGCTGAAGATGTGAAAGATTCTCTATGTTCAATTGTAGAAGGTGAAGAGATCCTAGAAAAGCATAATTTTTCTATTGATAGTATTGATGCTCTTGATAGAGAAATAGTTTCCCGCTTTTTGGTAGATATGGTTTAGATTTAAAGCAATAGCTTTCTCCCAGCTTTCTTCCAACTTTCTTCACGTTTTCTTTCTATTCTTTTCTCAATTCTTATCCATTCTAAGAAGGAGGAAATGAAAATGTAATAGTTGGCACTTTCCTTGTTTTTAGGCTTTCATAGGTTGTTAGATGCTTATCTTGTTTTAGTTTTAGAAATAAAGCTTGCATGTTGGCAAGTCTTAGTTGTAAAAGCAAAAAGATTTTAGGGTTCCCTATTCCTCTGCTTGTGTATAAATAAGGGCAGCCTTGCCCATTTTTCTTTAATGGTTATTGTGATAACAAATTGCTGAGCCTACTTGTTGCTTGCAAGGTGTTACTCAGTGTCAGTTCAATTAGTGTAAGAGCAAGCTTGTATGCCTATCTTTGTTGCAAGTTATTGTTCAGTTTATGTGTTATTTGTGTCAAGTATTTTCTAGTTTGATGGCTAAGTTGTAAGCCTATTATTGCTACAATCCTGCTGTCCCGGAAGTGTGATCTTTGTACTTCAAATTTGAGGAAATAAAATCTTATGCTTGCTTTGCTCCTTTTGATCTACTTAACTAGATCCTTTATGAGGAGTCTAGTTTAGCGAAGAAAAATAGCTCTTTTGTGGATGTTTGAAAATCCCCAACATAGGTTTTGTAGCCTAAAACAAAAATAACTACTTGCAAAGGAAAATTTGGTAGATTTCTAAGGGGTTCTTAGTGCCACTACTTCTATAGCCACTCTTTGATCACCAAGATCTTGAGAGGATGAGGTTAGAGCATACGATGGATAGTAACAAAAAGTCCTTAGTTTTACTACTGCAATGCAATGTGGCCCTAGAAAATGCTCTAGTACCATTTGTTAGAATTTTGTACCTACAAATTATCAATAAAGCAAATAATACATGAAAAAATGATTTAATGCTCAAAAACTAACTATAAATATGCTTATATTGATCACATGAATCGCAAACCTCTTTGAGGGGGTAAACTCCTTAAGAGCAATGCTTTCTTACAATGTACAAAGAGTGAATTATGAATTACAATGAATTAAAAACTTGGCAAGTACTTGCGGCACTCATGATGACTTGCCAAAAAATTCTACCACTGCAACAAAAACTTGGCAACAAGTTTTTAGAAAAAAACTCGGCCTTTTTTTTAAAGAAGAGCACTTCAAAAGTCACCTACCATCACCAAAAAACTCAATTTAGAAAAAACTTAGGTAGTGCTTTGAGATAAAAAATGATGCAATTTTTTTTCATTCATTTTTCTTAGATGACTAATCAACCTAATGAACAACAATGACTAGGGCACAAGTTGTTAAATATGTTGTATGTACTATGTACACTAATGCTTGACATTAACCTTGAGTGAGAAAGGAAAGAGCAACATAAAGTATATAGTTAGTAACTCCTCTACAATACATTTAACATATTTAACAAGATACTGCATACACGCCATATAAGTCTCCATTTGTTCCAAGTCTTCATATAGCCAATTAACATAGAAGTCTAGTCTCTATTTACATCTTTTTGTTGTTTGCATATTCTGAGTAGTCTACCACACTTGTCTTTGAGTTTATTACTACCATGTCTCCATGTAAGTGTTTATTGGTTGTATTTTCTATGATACATTTAACATATTTAACAACATACTGCATACAAGCCATACAAGTCTCTATTTGTTCCAAGTCTTCATATAGCCAATTAATATAGAAGTCTAGTCTCTATTTACATCTTTTTGTTGTTTGCATATTCAGAGTAGTCTACCACACTTGTCTTTGAGTTTCTTACTACCATGTCTCCATGTAAGTTTTTATTGGTTGTATTTTCTATGATACAATTTCATGCTTCTATTCTGGGTATTGGACCTTTAGTTTACTGTTTAGCCTTACCAACACTTCCTCCATCATGCCATTTGTATCCATAGTTTCAGTTGGCTTAGATGAGGCAAGGCACAAAGTAAGAGGAGGTAGACTAAACTGCATAGAAAACACAGTTTTCTTCTTTTACCTTCTTTAACAAACTTAAAAAATGAATAATACATAGAAAACGAGTAAAATTAACAATGGAAATGTTGGAGGAAAAATGATACAATGGAGAGCTTAATATCTTAAGGTCAAACGAACACAAACCTATAGTTCCACTATAACATCCTTTAAGGCATTGATACGACAAACAATGTAAGAAATTAGTAATATGGTCCATACATTCAATGATATGTATGTTTTTAAAGAATAATATTAAAAATCAATGTTTGATAAATTTGCTGGGTCACCGCCGAGTCCCAAGTTTTTAAACTACGTGAATTACAACCAATGTGGGATAAATCCCCCCAATGTAATTAACCAATAACTATACTATTGAATATTAAAATGCTTTAAGTATTACAAGGTTCGGACATGAGGGTCCTAATTGTGGGAAGGAAAAGTGGGGCGATTTGGTGGAGGAAGGAGAGGAGATTGGTACAAAGAGGAATGGTGTTAGCTGTTTAAATATTCCATTTATTAAGACATAAGTGTCTTCATTGCCTTTTGATTCTTTATGTGGAGGTTCATCTTCAAAATTAAAAGAAGAGCAAGTATCTGTTCGAGGGCTACAGTCAACACATACAATTCTCCACTTGTTCAAAGTCTTCACATAACCAATTAATATGGAAGTCCAGTCTCTATTTTACATCTTTCTGTGTTTTGCAATTGCATATTCAGAGTATTCTACTGCACTTGTCTTTGTGTTTCTTCTTATCATGTTGCCATGTATGTGTTTATTGGCTGTATTTTTTGGAATACAGTTTCATGCTTCTATTCTAGGTTGTGATCTTCACCCTTACCGTTTCTTTCCTCATCATGTCATATATATCCATAGTTTCAGTTGGTCTAGATGAGGCATGGCATAAAGTAAGGGGAGACAAACTAAATTGCACAGAGAACACATTTGTTGCTTCTTTTACCCTGTTTAACAGACTGATACGGATGAATAATACATTGAAAATGGGTAAAATTAACAATGGAAATGTTGGGAGGAAAAATAATACAATGGAGAGCTTAATACCTTAAGGTCAAAGGAAAACAAACCTTTAGTTTCACTATAACATCCTTTAAGGCACTGATACAACAAGTAATGTAAGAAACAGATACACATATAGGGAAATGAAATAAATTTAAAACAAATAACAATGTTTGAGTTGTTTCTGCACACCTAGGGTTCAAAAAAACCTACACATCCAAAAATGGACAAGACATCTCTAGATATGGTTTTATTGATATGAAAAATACAGAAATTTGATACATAAGATCAAGTTAAACTATATTTATCGTAACAATCGTATGGACTACGATAAGCTAGGAACACAATGACAAAATGTTGTAAGATATAAGCTTTTGGACAAAAGAGCTCAGGAGATTGCATCAAATATTAAATATGTTGTGGCCTGGTTCACCAAATGCTTTTATCTCTTAATCCAGGCATTATGTTCGGTTGCTAGGTAAGGTAATTGGGATTTAACTACCAATATTAGGGGCATGGTTCAATAGATAGCTCACCTATTAGCTCCTAAGAAAAAACTATGCTGGGATGCCAATGTCTGCATTTATTGTTTTGTTTAATTTCATTACTTGTGCATGTAACCTTTTGTCTCATTCTTCATTTTTAAATTGTCCTAAACAGACTTCCATGATAATCTTGCGAACTGATTCTCTTATTAGGTTCTTATTGGGCCATCTGATTGGGAAGATCATAATTTTGGCAAGGAGGGATCAGAAAGATATAGGGTGCACAATCTTCCACTAAGTTGCTCTTGTCCCGGTCTTTATGAGCTTGGGATAGCTTCTCCTCATTCTGTTTTAGGTAGGCAAAGACACAAACTCAAATGTCAAGATATCATAGTTGTCTACCTTGGACAAGCTGACAACATTCGAACTAGGCTTCAACATTATGGACGAGCTGGTTCTCATTTGGAGGGAAAGTCTTCATTCTCCCTTTCTCAAAAGTGTAATGTATCATTCCAACAATCAAAATGTTCATATGATGAACATGTCAAGCAAGGCCCGGGATTGTTTACAGATATCTTTTCCAGGGGATTTTCAATTACATTTCGGTGGGCTTCTGTAAGTATTATCAAACTTGCCTTCCACTTTATTCTATATGACAATGAAACTTATGTCCATTTAAACATGATTTCTAATGTCCCTATCGAAATTTTACTCAAAGCAGAAAATTTCAAAATAAACAAATGAAGAAAATTAAGCCCACAAGTAACATAAGATGGAAGTGGAAGTTGAGCCATATTGAAGGAATGCAATGCTTGTTCATTTTGTTAGGGAGTTTTACCTTTAGGTTTCACTATGTGTGATCATCTTATGGAATATTTAGTCATTAGATTGCACACTGTGTGATCATGTTGTCTGGAATATTTTTTTAGATTGCACAATGTGTCATCATATTATTTGGACTGTTTTCAGTTATTTGTCCAAGCCATAAGTAATACCAAAGCTTAAGTTGTACTCTCTCTATGTAGCTTTAGTTTAAATGTGTCGTATGTGCACATGAAGGTGAGATTGAAAATTGTTTTAGGATACAAAGCATCATTAAAAGATCTATAAATGCATTTCAATTGTTGCCAACAGTTTTTTGGAGAAGGGACTGTATGTGATGCTGCTTGTTTTAGTGATCTCAGTTATGGTGTGTTCTCTCTATGGTGAATTGATTAGGCGTTGTGGCATTGCTTCTGTATACAAAATGCTAACATGGTATCATATCCATGTAGTCCTTTTCTCTCACTTTCTTCACATGATATAATGAATAATTTTCCATGTCAGTGATTGAAACAAGATGTTATTTTTATCTCTTGATTCTTTGGCTTGCAACTTTAGTTTGGAGTTTGCAGAGATTATATTCCAGCCTTGAAGTTACAGAATTATTTGTTCACATTTAATACCAATTTTCAGGTTTGGCATCCTTGAAATTTTTAAGTCATCTTGCGAATACCTAAATATGTTTTTGGTGGGCTTGTATGGCATGTCTGTGTGGCAGCATGCCTTCTCATTAAAGTTACTCCAGTTTGAGGAGATTGAATATATATATATATTCCAAGACCCTGCTGTCAGATTTTTTAGTCCATCAGCATGTATGAATATCCATCTGCTCATGTTCAGTACTCAACATTTATACAAAAGATTTTTTTAATGATTTGCATTGATGCTTGACACTCAGATTGGTCTCATATTCATAAATCAGTGTTTAATTAAGAAGAGGAATCAGAAGATGTTGAAACTTAGACATTAGTAGTTGAAATGTATTACTATTTTTCACTGAAGAAAACTATGAGGACACAGCAACTTAATGTGTTTATTGATGGATTAATTGAATTTGGGAAATCAAATTTTGTGACTAAAAACTTTGGTTGTTTTTCTTTTGCAGCTTTTACTTTGATACTGATTAGTTGTTGGAGATAGTGCATGCTAGTTTTATTTGAATTGTGTACTAGTACTTTATAGTTTGTGCATTGGTGGGTGGTTTCTTTCCAAGACGATAATTTTTTTATTGTGTAATGGTGACTACTGTCATGAAGTGGGATATGCTTAAACTGAAAAACTGCAACATCCATTCAGATAACTTACTTGTGAAGTCAGTGATTTTCATACATGGGATACCATAGACCCAAAGTATTCCAAGATAAATTTCTATCCATCTAATTTATCTGGACTGGAAGAGGGGTCTGCAAGCAATGACTGCTATTTGCAATACCATTCTATACAAAGGTATAATCCAATTGATTGACTACTCATAGCCTTATGAAACCAAAAATTTCCATCATTCAATCTTATTGCAGGAAAGGATTGCCCCATCAATTTCTTCCCTTGATTTCTTCAAAATATTATGTGCATAACATGCAAATTTATGGATGAAAGCTAAGCCATTCGACCATGTGCAGAAGATCTAACCAAGGCATATAATCCTTTGAGAGAGCTTTTGAATTTTGTATTGGAGGAAGGAAAGGAACACATGTCTGGTTTATAAGTCTATTTGGTTAGCATCTACCTAAAAGTTATGACAAAAACATTAAAACAAAGACAAAGGTTGTAAAGACCACAAAACCAACAATGCATTTTTCAATGACATTCTTTATCCTTGCATCCAATGGCTCGTTGAAAAGGTGTTGGATGCTACTACTGAGTTTGGGATTTTAGAATATTTTTACACAAGAATGAATTTCTCTATTGGATGCCAAAACATGACAACAGTGGAAAAACAAAATACACAGGGCGAGTCCTTACAGATCTCTTGATAATGATAGCGACTCATGATACTATGATAGCGCTATGGTCTGCAGTAGGCTTGGTCAAATACTAAAGACAAATATGCATTATGATGGAATTCAGAAGTTGAAGCATATTGCTATGTTAATGTGGCATATAATAAGTTAGATGCTCAAGTTTTCTAGTGACCTTTGGTATGTGGCCTGCACTATTGGGTACCACATTGACATCAAGGGTAATTGCCATGTAGACCTTGAAATTGTGTTGTCATGATAGTAATCACTTGTCCTTATCACTAGGCCATGGCTTACTATGCCAAAAGGTTTTTGGTAAAGCTTAACTCATAAATAAAATGCGGATGGGATTGGCTTCTCAATATGGTTGTGTGATGCTTGTATGCATTGCGATAAGTTTAGGGGCCCAAGGTAGATTTGGTATGTTATAAATATGTACTTGAAATGCTGATGAAATAATTAGTGTCAATTTAATCACATAATCTCGTCTTTGGCCCCTACAACGCTTACAATAAATTATTCTATAGCTATGTGTGAATGTATGTTTCCCATTATTGGAACCTCAAGTTTTGTATGTCCATAGATGGCTTCTTATGAAGCAAGCGGACCTTCCATTTATGTTAGAAAGTGATGAAGCATTGTTGAAGAGCTTGCTAGGAAGATTTTGGCCAATGAAAGTGGTAAGGATCTAACAAGCTTGGTGCATGGGTTGTCTTTAAATTGGATCTTCAAGTATCATCTAAGCATAGTGACAATGAGCCTTTCATTTTGGGAAGACTTGTGTGAAGACTTGCAAGGGTAGAACAAAGGTAAACAAAAGGTCAAATGAATCAACTAGTTCAGAAAAGTATGCAAGAGCATGTTGCAAAGTATTGATACTATGTTTGGTGGTGAGAAAGAAGGAGCTCAAGTGTTAGAAGACAAAGATGTAGACAAGATAAAAAATTACAAAAATGAGCAAACTTGATAATGGACGGAATTTTCCCATTTGTGCCTGTAGACATGGAAGCAACATTCCAACATCTCTAGGACAATCCAAATTACAAATGGCCAAGACTATAGCATATATTGGCACAAAGAATTCCTGGCCATGTTAAGAGATATTCAAATGTCTAATATCTCCTCCAATGTCTTTAAAGAATGATTTTATAAAAGTATTTGAAAAACTATTTAGGATAAAGTATAACATTACAATTGCCAAATTTTAAACTCTCATGAAGAAATTAGAGACAAAAGTCATTGATGGAATTCAAAAGGAACAATTCAACGAGGATATCTTATTGAAGAATACAAATATGGGTGGTCTCCCTAACCCATACCATGGAGTGAACAAAATTCTCTAATTAGAGAGGGAACGTTATAAGGAACATTTCAATGTGGCCCATCTTGATAGAGTTTGATCATTGAATCAGGTTTGGGTAGGACTCAAGCACATGGTGGCACAAAAGATCATGATACTAGTTCATTGATTTTGAGGTGATTTGACATCCAACTAGACAAGTTTGCATAGCACTACTTGGAAGACCAATTGGTATGATTAATATTGGAGAAATGACTTAAACATGATAATTCATGAAGGAAAAGGTTTTTGCATG